>JACEIK010007499.1:56679-74666 GCA_018107945.1 Datura stramonium | reverse complement strand
CAAGTCACGCACCTGGGAAACTTCCTATGACACAAGACAAAGGGATTCATCAATGAAGCGAGCTCATGTTGCTGATGAACTGCAAGTATCTGCTGAAGGATTGATTCCAATTCATCAATTGAAGGACTTCATTATGGAAACTATCAAAGACAAGTATGATGTTGCTGCCAAGTCTTCCTTTACATACTCGAAGCCATACACTATTAGAATTGATAACTTGAAGATGCCTACAGATTATCAACCTCCAAAATTCCAACAATTTGATGGTAAGGGAAGTCCAAAGCAACATATAGCACACTTTGTCAAAACATGCAATAATGCTGAAACTTATGGAGATTATCTTACTAAACAATTTGTGCGCTCCTTGCAAGGAAATGCCTTTGATTGGTATACAGATCTCGAGGCTGGTTCCATTGATAGTTGAGAGCAACTTGAACATGAATTTCTCAACCGCTTTTATAGAATGAGGCGTACCGTGAGTATGGTTGAACTCACAAATATGCGTCAGTGGAAGGGTGAACCCGTCATTGATTTCATCAATCGGTGGAGGAATGCAAGCCGCAATTGTAAAGATAGACTTAGCGAAGCTTCTAGGATAGAAATGTGTATCCAAGGGATGCACTGGGGACTTCTTTATATCCTTCAAGGCATCAAGCCTAAGTCTTTTAAAGAATTAGCCACACGTGCTCATGATATGGAGTTAGTCCTCAAGCAGAAATCAAGGACCACATGTGTATGAGCCTCGCAAGGGGAAATAGAAGGTAGAAATAAAGAAAAGGGGCAAGTTTTCACCGAATTCTGAGAATAAAGAGTCAATGAATGTTAATGCGCCACCACTAAAGGTCACCACAAAGCTAAGCAAGAAGCAGGGTGTGAATACTATATCTTTCCAAAATAACGCCGGCCGAAAGTTAACTTTGAAGGAAATGCATGCGAAAGAGTATCCATTCTTGGACTCAGATGTTCCAACAATTTTTGAAGAACTCCTTGCATTGAAAATCTTTGAGCTACCTGAAATGAAGAGGCCAGATGAGGCTGGGAGGACTAATGATCCAAATTACTGCAAATATCATCGATTGATGGGTCACCCCATTGAAAAGTGTTTTATCTTCAAGGAAAAGGTCATGGACTTGGCCCGTGAAGGAAAGATATTACTAGAGGATGAGAAGGAAAGTTCGAATCAAGTCTCTATCACTTTTGGTTCGCTTGATCCAATCATTCTCTGCAATTTTGTCGAAGTACATGAAGGTGGTGATATCCTAGATGCACCACCAATAAATATGATTAAATTTGGTGACTTTGAACCAGTTGATGTTAGCGCGTCGTTACTCCTCCCTATGGTGAGTAAAGTAACAGTAGAGGAGAAATCTCTAGAGGGAAACCAACCTCGTGTTGATCATATCGACGATGAAGGATGGACTTTGGTGACACGATGGAGATGCCGCAAAACAGGTTTGCAAAGGCCGCCAAGTAAACAAGTAACAGGAAGGGAGACGATAAAGAAATCCAAAAATTAAAGCATGAAGAAGTATGTGAAGAAAGCAAAAATTGATGTGAATCGCTATCAAAGGCCACGTTGTCCAATAACATTGGGGGAATTCCTGCCTTGCTGATTTCACCAAAATGTTTCTCATTGTGATGACAAGGCCTCATGTTGTAATATTGATAAAGAAGGGACGCAAAATGAAGGCTTATAATTGTCTCCACTTCCATTGCATGAAAAGCCAATCGAGTCCCTCTCTGAAGAAGTAGACACTTGTGATGCAAAAATCACATTCACCAATGATGATCTCTTAATAGGTGAAACCTTGCATAATCATCCTTTATATATGGTAGGCTTTGTGCGGGGCCATAAAGTAAATAGAATTATGGTTGATGATTGGTCTGGAGTCAATATTATCCCCATTCACATTGTGAAGAAGCTTGGGATCTCGATGGATGAACTATCTGAGAGTCGTCTGATGATTCAGGGATTCAATCAAGGGNAAGGTAGTTGTTGATGATGAACCTTTTGCTGAAACAGAAGCACACTTTGCAGATGCAAAATTCTACCTAAAGAATCGCATCTCGAAAGAAGTTGGATATGATAGCACAATGCCGACCAAGAAGGTTGATATTGCAAAGAAGGCTGATGTCCCAGTTAGAGATATGAAGATTATAGTTGAGAAGGATCGAGCGCTTTCTAATATGAACAAAGTGCCCAAGATGAATGGTATATCTTCAAGTGAAGGAGTGACTCATGTTCCTCACTATGTCCCAAAGGTAAGGAAGGTTGATGGCCCATCTTCAAGGTTGCAACATAATGTTTCAAGAGGGTTAACTTTTCCTATTAAATAAATTGATGCAATCAAATCATCCTCACTCAAAACAAGTGGAAGGATTGGCCAAATCAACAAACTATAGTCCACATGAGGCACTTTCTAAAAGGCGCAAAGATGAGGGTTTTGACCCAAACGCCTACAAGTTGTTGGCAAACGCTGGGTATAATCCCAATGAACCTTCCAAACTAGGAAAACTCCCGCCTAGAGCTGATGGAAAGGGAAACTATGGCTTAAACCCTACTTAAAAGCTGATGATAGAGAAAGGGTATGCTATCAAACAATCGCGTGAAGGCTTGGCTTACAAACAACCATCACCAATTCGTATCTCTATAAGAATGGCAAGCAACAACTACATTACTGTTGAAGAAGAGTTTACGATGTCTAACAAAAGGCCTTCTATGTTCAAACAACTTACCAATCCAACTCCCAGAGCTTCAGTTTTTGATAGGTTGGGGCCTTTGAAAGGGAAACACAAGCGCCAAGAGAATAATAGTAGCGCGGAAGCACCAGTTTAAGCTAAAAAGCAATTTTTTTAGAGGATTGCCTAAGTTTGATTCCTTCTACAATGAGGCGAGAAACTAAACTTCTAGTTTCATGTGGAAAGTTTGATTCCTTCTACAATGAGGCGAGAAACTAAACTTCTAGTTTCATGTTACAACCCGAGTTGGGACCCCGGATCGAGACATGGAACTTAGAATTATGAATGACTCCAAGCTAACCCATGGTACATACGTAGCATGACTTAAAAGCATAATCAAGAGGAAAACAACATGAACATGAATAGGCAGAAGACTAAATATCATAAAGCGTATGCCAAACGATAACATCACAACGCTGAATCTCAAAGCTAAACATACTAGTCTATCTCTGAAAAGCCTCTACTATCTGATGAGCTGCTGGGACAAGCCCCCAACTAACTCCAAGTCCGAAACTGAACTGACATAACAAGTCTAAGCTGATAGATGTCCTCAGATGATGAGGACTCACCCAAAGCATAGGCTGAACTGGACTGAGATGGGAACAAGCTATCGGCGAGACTGAGCTAGATCACCCAAACCTATATCATGAGACGATATAACATAGAGTATGCGGTCAGTACTTGAAATGTATTGAGTATATAAGGTAAGTAAAATATGCTTAGTGTATTGAGTATATAAGGTAAGTAAAACATGCTTAGTAAAATGTTAGTTTAAATCATGCATATAAATCAAAAGATCATGAGATAAGGATTGCATGTTAAAAGCCATATATGAGATATACATAATCATAATCTGGTTATCATAACTGAACATAGTGACCCAAGATCTAAAAATAGAAATCATATGACTTGTCATACTTGAAATCGTAAGTAAAAGCTCATAAACCGATCATTGGGTCAAACATGCTATAAAACATAATATCATAGGTCATAAACATGACTAACTAAAATCATGAGGAACAATGGGAGACTCATCATAATCGACAACCACCATGTATGAGCGCATGATATCCCACGTCTTGCCCATGTGGTGGAGAGCCATCCTAATCATTGCTAGGATGAAAGACGAATAAGGTGTGATATCACGGTGTGCCCTCGAGCGAGTGAAGCACTCTCTTGAGAGGTTCCAAATATATACCTATATTGGCACGTAATTTATGAGACCGAGGAACCTCAAAACCCTAAGCCTACTCGATGCTAGATACTACTCTCAAAACATGCATAGTGCTTATATAATCATATTCTCAAAACATAGGTTGAATCTGAACATTGGGAGTCTTGACTCCAAATCATATCATAAGCTGCATTGGGAGTCTTGACTCCAAATCATATCATAAACTATATTGTGAGTCTTGACTCCAAATCATATCATAAACTGATCTTGTGCCCTGGATAAATCATAATAAGCATACTTAACTTGCATGGGCTTTGCCCAAATCATAAAATCATGCATACTTGCAATAGACTTCATAAGCCAAAATCATAGAATCATAAGTTAATAGTTCATAAACATTCATGCATACCAGATATCTCATCATGCTTGAAATCATGGCCCATAGGCTTGAATTTTTATAAAAATTGCATAATAGGGAATAATTTCTAATAGCTTAAAATCATGAATTTATAATCGTATTGAGTGTAAAAATCTGCCCATTAGACTTAAATCATATGTTAGAATATGAGGGGATTGGACCTATAAACATAGCATAGATAATTTCATAGAATTGGGTTAAAGCCCTAGAAATTAATACACTTGATTAAGAACTTAAATTCATGAATTAGAGGGGAAATTCGGTCATGAGAGTGGAAGAAATACCCCATTCATAGCCCTACATTGCAGGGTAAATTGATTTTCAATCTGGTCTTGAAAGCCCAAGAGAATTGAGGAGGAATTCTAGTTTGATATTGAAAGTAAATTTCAATTCAATGCATGCATGGGAGCCTAAGGACTTAGGATAGGCTAAACCCTCTTAAAACACTCATTTCCGGGCTTAAAACGATATCATTAAAGAATTAGGAGCTTGGGAAGTTACAAAACTACCCTTGGGAGTTCACAGGAAAAACCTAATTGCCAGTTAAAATGACCAATCCAATGAGTCTTTGTAGGATTTGACGAGTTGTTGGATCATCCGTTGTTTCCTGGGGTATTTCTGGTACTTTTATGGTTCTCCAACTAACGACTAGACAGGACGACTCGTTACTTGCAACAATGACTCGTCATTCCTCTTGTCGTCACCTCTGCCACCCTAACACAACGAGTTGTTGAACCCTTCCATTGTCACTGAATCAGATCTAGACTTTTTACGAACTCCACATAACGACCCCTTAGGAAAACCCGTTACATGAAACAACGAGTCTTCACTTGGCTCATTGTTTGCTAGGAATCCTGACAGAGGACTTACCACAAAGCATATGACGGGTCGTTGTTCCCTACAATGACTCATCCCTTGAGTCATTTTTTGACTCTTGTGCCCTGTTTCCTATATTCTCCGTTTCAACACTCGGGTCTGATCTTAGAGACTTTTGAAGTGTCATTATCTCCCCCTTGAAAACATTCATCCTCTAATGTAGACTAAGCATATTGAAAGACTGGGGAAAGAACTGCAATCCCAAAACTAAACAACTGATGTTGAAAACTGACGGAGTGACTAACTTCGGACTAATATACATGACTAAATTGAATTCATGAAATATACCTGCATGCACTAACATGGAAGAAACTTAGAGACATAAACATGAAATGAAACTGAATAGAGTACTAATGAAGAAACTGATACCTCATGGTGGAACTGAGCCGGAAGGAAAAAGATGCGAGTATCGAGCCATCATATTTGCTTCGGCTTCCCACGTAGCTCCTCCAACAAGTTGATTCCTCCATAAGATCTTCATGGAAGCTACTTCCTTGTTCCTTAACTTTCGAACCTGACGATCAAGGATCTCAACCAGAACCTCGTCATAGGTAAGGCTATCCTTAACACCCAGCCTCTCCATCGGAACAACTAAGGCTGGGTACCAATGCACTTCTTCAATAGAGACAAATAAAAAACTGGATGCACCGAAGCTAACTACACTGGTAGCTCCAACTCATATGCCACCTTGCTAACATGCCTCAAGATCCTATAACGACCAACATATCGGGGACTAAGCTTACCTTTCTTTCCAAACCTTATCACTCCCTTCATGGAAGACACCTTCAGAAAAACCCAATCATCAACCTCAAACTCAAGCTCTCTCCGCCTAACATCCACATATGATTTTTGATGACTCTAAGTTGTTTACAGCCTTTATCTAATAAGATTAACTCTCTCCATGGCCTCATGAACTAAATCTGGCCCTATTAATGTGGCCTCACCTACCTCAAACCACCTAATAGGTGATCTATACGTCCATTCATAAAGAGCCTTAAACGGAGCCATATGAATGCTGGAGTGGTAACTGTTATTGTAGGAAAACTCAATGAGAGGAAAGTGATCATCCTAACTACCCTTGAAATCAATCACACACACTCTCAAAAATCCTCAAGAGTCTGAATGGTCCGCTTGGCCTGACCATCTGTCTGCGGGTGAAAAGTTGTGCTAAGCTTTACTTGAGTACCAAGGCCCCTCTAAAACGACTATCAAAACTGAGAGGTAAACTGAGTACCCCTATCTGGGATGATGGATAAAGGGACTCCATGCAACAGAACTAACTCCAAAATGTGCAATCTAGCATAATCCGCGGCTGAATCGACAGTTTTGACTAGTAAAAAATGAGTTGATTTGGTCAACCTGTTCACAATCGCCCATATAGAGTCATACTGTCGACGGGTATGAGGAAAACCTGTAATGAAGTCCATATTGATCTCTTCCCATTTTCAAGTAGGAATGCTAATATCCTGAAGCATACCCCCAGGACTCTAATGCTTAACCTATACTTGTTGGCAATTTAGACACTTAGCCATACACTCCGTTATGTCCTTCTTCATGCCATTCCACCAATAGACTTCCCGTAGGTCAAGGTACATCTTGGTGGCACCTGGATGGATAGAGTAATGAGAGCCATGAGCCTCGCTCAATATCCTCTCTCTTAAGTCATCTATAGTCGCAACACACAATTGGCACTAATATTGGAGTACACCATCTCCCCCTTAGGAGAAAACCTTCACCTTCTGATTCCGGACAGGTTCCTTTAGCTTCACTAGGATATAATCCTCATCTTGCCTAGCTTTGACTTCCTTCACCAAAAAAGATTCTGACCCATTCTGAACAATCACCCCACCATCCGCGGAATCTATAAGGTGAACCCCCAAATGAGCAAGCATATGGACATCCTTCGCCAACTCCTTCCTCCCATCCTCCATATGAGGCACACTTTCCACGATCAGTCTACAGAGAGCATCCTCCACTACATTGACCTTGTCGGGATGATAAAGGACACTCATGTCATAGTCCTTGAGAAGCTCTAGCCATCTCCTTTGCCGCAAATTCAGGTCCTTCTGAGTGAACACATACTGAAGGCTCTTATGGTCTGTGAATACATCCACATGTACCCCATACAAATAGTGCCTCTAAATTTTCAAAGAAAACACCACAGCAACCAACTCTAGGTCATGCGTCGGGTAATTCTTCTCATGAGTCTTAAACTGTTTAGAGGCATATGCAATGACCTTACTATGCTGCATCAAGATACAACGATACCGACCCTAAAGGAATCGCAATACATAACAAAACTGTCCATGCCCTCTGGTAGGGTCAGCACTGAGGCTGAAGTGAGTCGAGTCTTTAACTGTTGAAAACTCTTCTCACGAGCATCTGACCACTGAAATTTGGCCTTCTTTTGGGTCAACTTAGTCAACGGTGTTTCAATGGATGAAAATCCCTCTATGAACCTCCTGTAGACGCCAGCTAAACCTAAAAAGCTCCTAATATTTGTAGGACTGACAGGTCTAGGCCGATTCTTCACCGCTTCTATCTTTTGAGATTCCACCTGCACACCCTCGCTAGACACCACATGGCCCAAAAATGCTACTTACTTCAACCAAAACCTACACTTGCTGAATTTAGCAGACAGCTGGTGATCCTTGAGAGTCTACAACACAATCTTCAAATAAGCGACATTCTCCTTCTCGCTCCGAGAGTATTTGAGAATATTATCTATAAAGACAATCAAGAACATATCCAAATACTGCTAGAACACCCTGTTCATCAAATCCATCAAATCTCCAGGAGCATTCGTTAGTCCAAAAGACCCAACTACAAACTCATAGTGACCATACCGAATCCTGAAGGTTTCTTCGGGATGTTAGTCTCCCTCACTCTAAGCTGCTGATATCCGGATCTTAGGTCTATCTTTGAGAAGAACTTAGAACCCTAAAGCTGGTTAAATAGGTCATCAGTCCTGGGGTGGGGATACTTATTCTTGATTGTGACCTTGTTCAATTGTTGATAATCAATGCACATTCTAAGGGAACCATCCTTCTTTTGAATAAAGTGAACTGGAGCACCCCATGGGGATTTACTAGGCCTGATGAAACCCTTATTTAGGAGATCTTTCAACTCCTTTAGCTTGGATGGAGCAATTCAATAAGGAGGAATGCATATAAGCTGCGTATCAGGGAGAAGGTCAATATCAAAGTCAATCTCCTGCTTGGGAGGGAGTCCAGGTAAATCTTCTGGAAACACCTCCGAATACTCACATACAATAGGAACATACTGAAAAGTAGAGGTCTCAGACGTAGAATCCTTGACCCAAACTAGATGATACATATAGACCTTAGAGATCATCCTCTTGGCCTTGAGGTAGGAAACAAAGTGACCTACATGCACATCTGAACTACCCTTCCACTCTACGACTGACTCACTCAGGAATCGAAACTTTATCGTACGGGTTCTACAATTGATTGAGTCATAACATACATGTAACCAATCCATACCGAATATAACATTGAAGTCGGTCATATCTAACTCCACTAGGTCGACTGAGGTGACTTTCTGAAGGATCCTGACAGGGCAATTCTGTACACCCATTGAGCTAAAATAGACCCACTGGCATGAGTAGAGACTGAGAAGGGTTCTGACAAGATTTTAGGACTGGCAACATAAAGAGTCATGAATGATGAGGTAGCCCCTAGATCTTACAATGCATACACATCAAGATAGAATACTCTTAACATATCAGTGACCACATTGGGAGAGACTTCCTACCCCTGAAGAGAAGATAGTGCATAGAACTTGTTCAAACATGTGAACAAACCAAGCATGACTGCACTTGGACGCATGCAGTCGTGCAAGTAATATGTGACTCTTAAGAGACAAATGTCAAACCCACAGGGATTTGATTTTTAAGTGAATTATCAGGTTCAAGTATTAAATCAAATTTCAAAAGTGCTAGTTAGAAAGATTTTGTTGTTGAGACTAAATCTAAGTGTGATCACAAAGTAATTGAAGAAACAATAATAAGAAGCATCTAGAGTTAAAGCCAAACAATCACGTAAAGTTAAAATTCGCAGTGGTTCAAGTATTCTTCTTCATTTGTTGTCTCACAAGATAGATGTAATGTTCATGATCTTTTAAGCCTCTAAACATAGTCGAATTAGCCTCACAACTACATCACGGGATGTGACAACCTAATTCATGTGCAATTATCTATATGGAGTGGTTTATGGGGTTAATGCCCTTGGTTATGGATTTTCAAACCTCTAACCATTTAACCTAAACATTGACTTCACAACTATATCAAAGAGTAGTGATGTGACAACTCAAACTTACGTGCCTAGCTATCTTCCTATTTTATAACCAAGAGAGGCGAATTAGGTATATTTCTATCCTAACAGCGAATCAAGTCTTGAAAACTTAAACTCACTTCTTACATTTTTAGTTTTAACCTAGGTTTTGCTCTTTCGAGTTTGCCTAAGAATAACATATGAATTTTAATATTTATCAAGCATCAAAATGATTAAAAGCAAGAATGTAAGATAAACAATAATGAAGAACTTGAACCAAGATGGAATTAAACAAATACGTTCATGTTTTGTGGCTTCAACCCTAGAAGAAGGGTATTAGCCACTCATGCTAACACATGAATTCATGATAAAATTACAATTCATGTAAAAACAAGAGTGAAATAATAAAGAAATTCGAACCCTAGGTAGAGTGTTCTTCTTCTCTCTCTCTCCTCTATGTTTTCCAAAATAATAATGTGATCCCCCATAAAAGAAACTAAGTGTGCTATTTATAATAAATGAAATTTAACCCATGGAAAACCACCTTCATGTCATTGAGTTGAACGCCCCAACCGGCCTCCGTGACACAACCTAATTGCGGATGCCTACTGGAACTTGGAAGCTTGGCAGCTTGGCATGGTAGTGGTAAGCAGGCACAACGTGGCATGGACGCTGGCGTGGAGAATGTACATCATGGCACTCTGGACGGGCGTGGCACAAAGTGTAGCACGGAGGCTGGCTGGCATGGCACGACTCTAATGCACAGTAGTGCCAGGCGTGGAACGATTATAGCACGCAGTCATACTTCCTCACCTACTCATTGCACGAACATGCCTGCGTGACACGGTGTTGGTCGCGCCAAGCTGCTGGCATGGCACGCTGCCCTTGTGCGGCAGCATACTCCTCAAGATATCTTCATGCATTTTCTTTGTCCTTCATTCTGAACTTCCTCCTTGCTTATTAAACTCCATAATTAGCTTCCTTTTTAGTATTTTGAACCTACAAAATAAGCTAATCATGTTTGTTAGTCCATGCACACAATTATAAGCACAATTGCATAAGATTATACTAAAGATAAGGTAAAAACACGACTACAGCTCAGGTATAAATATCACTTGTGCACGTAAATATGCTCAAGATCACTACCCCACACTTAATAATTCCATTACATTTCATGCACAAGAAGGACTCACACATCACCAATCAACGTAAGACGACTCAAGTTAAGGCTATAATGACTGATTTAGATGGCAAGTTTAAATAGAGCATGTTATATATAACCCAATTAAATTTAGGTATAACCAAGTTAAGACCTCCTAGCCTCAAGAATGCACTCTAAAACCTCAGCTAACTTATGCACATTAGCCAATCAAGAAGTCTAACATGAATTCTATCTTTCTTCAAACATGTTCCCTCACAACAAGAGAGATACCCATTTTTACTCACAAATTAACAAGTTATAAGATGTATGGGTATTTGAATAGTAATCATGATCCCTCTTACTCCACTAATACAGGAACATTTAAAAGCAAGATCAAGTAGGACTTTATGGGTTGTAATGTAAGCTAAGGGACTGGTAGATACTACTCTGGTCATAATAGTGACTATCTTCTCTAAGCACTTTTAATACATCAAAATTTTCTTATTAAGAATCTTCCCTTCTTTTACGTCACCTCTTGTTCTTTTTAGCTCTCAATTTCCTCTTTGTTTTCCTATTTCATTAAGCACACTTATATTATTAGTAGGGAGTAATCACACATTATGTTTCATTCTTTTGCTCTTTTCTACTCCCTACCAATATTTAGGCATTTCGAATAATTGCACCCTTCACTCTTTTTCTTCAATTTCCACAACCAACTATTTCCCTTCTTTTCAGAATTCTTACTCCTTTACTCTTTTGCATTTTCACTTAAGCACTTAAGAGTTTTAGATCAAATTCAAGTCTATTGAAAGAAAAAGATTAAGCTTTTATTGTGGCTAATAAAGAATGGGCTAAAGGCTCAATGAGGCTAACTAGGATTAGACATTAAGGGTAGGTAAGGCCAAGGATGAAAATAGGCTTATTCAAAGAAATGCCTAAATCATCTCTTACATTCAATATCCCTCATTTCGCTTTGTAAACATACCAGGAAAGTTCTAGACACTATATGATAGCATGGAATATACAAAATCCCACACTCACTGCACATATTTAATTCTAGACAGACCCATTCAGAATATCAATACAACTAATCACATCAATTCAACATTAAGCATACAACATACATAGTCATATTCCTGAGCCTAAGTGTCTCAACAAAGCCATACAATTTCTCAACATGCTTCACAATTCACCTCTACTTGCATCTTCCATACATGTATAACACTCAACAAGAATATCAAGCCATCAATCAATTAAAGGTTCAATAAAAAATCCTATTGACTAATTTTTCCTCAACATGGTCGTCATCCATCCATTATCGGGAAAAAATCCTTAACTATGGATAAAATAAATATTTATAGACAAAATAAATTTTTTTATTCTCGGTTCAAAGTGGCCCCCTTCGAAAAAGAATCGAAAAGAAAAACCAAAGGGTGGGTGAACTGTGCTCAACTCGGACTTCACATCAAACAATTTTCAGACCAAACACCTCATTCACCCTCAATCAATCATCCATAATTTTTTGAAATTTCCCCCTTACCCCACACTTAGAATACGCTATGTCCCCAAAGCATGAATTAAAATTAGAACAAGGGTTAGGGATACTTCCTGAGGCCTCTAGGCCTAGCTAACAACATGTTTTGTCCATTTTCAAGCACATGGGTCACCAACCCCACGCTTGTGTTTTGCCATGCTCATTAGCTTCTGCTTCTAAGGGTACTCAGACTTCCCCTTTTGTTGTGCTTACTCAACCAAAAAAAACAACCAAAGTGAAGATGAACAAAATAAAAAAATAAAGGAAGAAGAATCGTACCGCTGATGCACTTGGGTTGCCTCCAAAGCTGCGCTTGATTTTACATCACGGCATGACGTGAGCCATCCTTTTCAAGATGTTCTCAAACACTTATTCCCTTCCGGGAACCATCTCCACTTCTTCTTGATTTTAAAGGGAAAATCCTCCACACTTTCCCTGTTCAACTCCATCACATTCTTTATCACCAAACTCTTTGACACATTACCAACAACAAACTCGGGCTCATTTGTTGATAGATTCTTCAATAGTGGACCTTGGATTCCCCCAGCCCACACTCATCCTCTATAAGCAAATCTTGCAAAGATCTCTATAGTGTGTTGGGGGGGGTGGATTTCTTAGTACACTGTGAACATCTCCTCCTCATTATTCACCCTTATTTTCAGGGTGCCAGCTTTAACATCTATCACATCTCCTCCAGTGGCCAGGGATGGATGTCCCAGAATGAGGGGTACCTTGTCATCAACCTCAAAGTCCAAAATTATAAAATCAAAAGGTATGATGAGCTTTCCTACTTTGATGAATAGGTCCTCAATTATCCCCTTTTGGGGCAATCTCGACTTGTCATCCACTCTGGTGGGCCTTGGTTTTTCCAAACCAAGTGTATTGAATAACGATAGGGGCATCAAGTTCACTGCCGCCCCTAGATCACACTAGGCCTCATCACCTCTTTTCCACCTGTTTGTATGGGGAGGGTGAAACTCCCTGGGTTCTTTGAGCTTTTTAGGCATCTTGTTACCCTAAAACTACACTCCTCAATGAGTGCTACAGTCTGGACATCCACCAGCCTCATCTTGTTGTCCACCACATCCTTCATGTACTTAGAGTACTTGGACATTTACTGCAAAAGGTTAATCAGAGGCAAATTTATATGAGGTTCTTTGAAAATATCAAAGAACTTCTGGAAACAAGCATCCTTCTTGCTCTTCTTGAGCCTTTGCGGGAATGGTGGTGGTGGTCTCTATAGTGGTTGCACCACTGATTGGGAATTGTGCGCTATAGCTTTTTGATTATAGCTTTGTTCGGTTGATGGACCCAGTCTATAAACTCTAGCTGCACCTTATTCTTCTTCTCTTTTGGTGGTACATCAACCAATTGTTTGCAACTCCTTAGGCTGATGGTCATGACCTTCCTTGGGTTTGTGTTTGTATCACTGGGTAATCCCTCGGCGGTCTATTATGATGAGGAGCTGCTAACTGATCCATCTGCTTCTCCGAATTGTGACTAGCCAACTACTGATTTTTAAGCTTCGAAGCCATCTTTGCCTAATCAGTTGCCATCTGAGTCTGATTGGCCACAATTTTCTACAACATCTTCTTAATGTTGCTAGATTGGCCACTATTATGTCTGTTCTGCTACTGGTACTGCTGTTGTGACTGTTGATAATTCTGATTCTTCCTTTAATTACCACCCCAAGAGAAATTTAGGTTGATTCTGCCAGCTCTGATTGTATGTGTTCCCAAAATTCTAATTACCTCTATGAACATTCCCTAAAAAATTAACTGACTCTGGATTTTTCCTTCAAGAGTTTGCACCATGCCCACTGTTACCATAAATTTCACATCAGCTAGGAGCTGGTTACACTGCATTCACCTGTGCCTATGGTTGTGCCAAGTTCATTTTACTAAACTGAGTCATCATCTGATGATAAAATGAAGCTAGATGGGCCGCCAAGGCATTCATACTATCTGCTTCAATAAATTTAGTTGCTCTCTTTCCCGCCCCTCCAGATGAATCACTATGCCACTCTGGATTTTCTTATGCAATCCTATTAAACAGACTGCATAGCTCATCGTATGTCTTCTCCAGTGCTTGCCCACTTGATGTAGAGTCTAACAATATTTTTGTATGTAGGTCTAGACTCTCCACAAAAGTGTGGGCTAGCACTTCATTTGATTGTTGATGATGAGGGCAGCCTCTCAATAATGACTTGAACCTCTCCCAAGCCAAATAAAGATTCTCCTTCGTCCTTTACTTGAAATTGAGTATTTTACTTCTCAGCTTTGCTTTTTTACATGATGGGAAGAATCATATGAGGAAATTTTGGGCCAAGTCATCCCATGTGGTGATGGTGTTCGGTGGATCTACCTTGAACCACCTCTTCTTTTCTCTCAATAATGAAAATGGAAAAAGGGTGAGCCTCACATAATTATTAGACACTCCGATGGGGACGAAGGTGTCACTGATCTCTAGAAAATTCTACAAATGCTGCTGTGGGTCCTCATATGTCATCCCTGTGAACTGCCCACTCGTGTGCAATAACTGCACCATATTTTGCTTCAGCTCAAATCTACATCTAAGCTCCGGTCTGCGGATACTGGAGGTAACATTGGTCGCGAGTGGGATTGCCACTTCACGCATAGGTCTAGCTGCCATTTCTATGGGTGTAACCTCATCCTGTTGAACTTGATGAATGGGATATAGAGTTGCACCCTCCCTTCTCAACTATCTCAACCTTCTCTCATGTTCGGAATATGGTTCAACTAGCTCTTTATCTCTTGCCAGCTTGCTGCAATGATAACCTATTACCTGCAAATTTGGTGACTAAGACCAAGATGTTAACACTTAAGAAAATGTAAAAATAACACAAAAATAAGAAATTCACCAAATGTCGCCAGCCCCTGACAAATGGTGCCAAAAACTTGACTGTGCTCCGGCGCACGCCCAAGCGCACATGGTCATGCAAGCAATATGTGACTCTAAAGAGCCGAATGTCAAACCCACAGAGACTAGATCTTTAAGTGAATTATCAATTTCAAGTATTAAATTAAATTTCAAAATTTCTAGTGATGCAATCCAAAAGATTCCATGTTTGGATCATAGTTGGGTGGATGAAGGAGCACAGGATGACCAAGAGAATAAAGAAAGTGGCTCGATGTGCAATTGACCATTCTTTGATTTCAAGGAAAAGGAAGACCACCCAAACAAGACCCTTACTCATTAAGGATATATTTGTAAGAGCCTCCCCTTTCCTTTAGTTAGTATAAATAGGTGTTCATTTAATTTGAAAGGTAGATTTTGTTGATATGGGATTTTCATGACTTTGAACAAAGAATATTTTGAGTTTAGTAAATCGCTTAGCTTTTGTCTAGCTTTGGATTGTTAATTGTATATAGAGGAGGGTTGCAATAGAATCGTCTCCCTTGAGGTCTTTCTAAGAACTTGGTGCTTGTTGAATTGCATATTTGAGGTCCTTGTTCATTAACAAGGGTTGCTTGTTCTTCCAATTTTATGTCTAGTTATCTATCCTTTCCATTTTTTTCTTGTATTATTCGGTATCTAGATATAGAAGTAGTATTGTTCTTACAATACTAATCTTGGAATTTAGGTATTAAATCAAAATTTGAAAAAGAAATTCAAAAATTCCTTCAAAAATTCAAAAACATTTCGAAAATATTTTTTGTTTAATTTGTTGTTTTTGACACTAGCTTCTTGTTCCCTAGTTTTTTTGAGTCTAGATCTTAGGTTTCTCTTGAAATTTGAGTTGTGGAATTAATTCTACCATTGAAGACCTTGGAGCTTGAAGACTTGAAGAAATTGGCAATTGAGTCTTATTAGTGGAGCTTGATTTGTGGTGTTAAACTTTATTGGAGTTTGTTCTCTACATCAAGGGAAACATAATCATAAAGTTTGAAGTGATTTGGAGTTGTAGAGAAGATTCTACCATTAAAGATTTTGAAAGTTCGAAGGCTTTTTGAAAATTGCAATTGGGTCTTGTTGATTGGGGTTAAATTGGAGCTTACTTTCGATTGGGATTTGTTCTCTACATCAAAGGGAACATAATCCTAAATTTTGAGGTCATTTGGAGAAGTTTTGATTAAGGGTTTGTTCTTCATGTTCTTGGTATTCTTGAAGAGCTTCATATCTTCAAGTTGAAGAAGAAGAAGATACCAAGGTACTTTTGATCCTTTTTCTCTCTTTGATTTTTGTGGAAAAAGTGTTAGTGGGTCCACTTGTGGAAATTATAAATTGAAAAAAAAAATTGAAATTGAAAAAAAAAATCTGATTTGTAAATTTTCAAAAAAAAAATTTCCACGTGGACGTTCCACATGCATCAAACAACTTAACTTCCATGCAGTAGACACTCAGCTGCACGCAGAAGACACCTCAGCGCCACAAAGCTGTCACCCAGCCGCCAAGTCAGCAGAAGCAACAAACTCCTTCCTCACTCTCACTTCTGGCATGTGAGTCTCACTTTCAGAGAACAAGTGTACAAATTTTTGACTTTTTAGCCAAAATTTTCTAAGTGTTGGGATTCTTTTGTACCCCAAATTTTTCTAAGTGTCCAAACATCACGGTTCTTCTTTCACACTCATTTTTATTTTGATTCCTACATAATTAATATCTAATTAACACATTTAATTAGTTCTTCATCTTATTTTCATCTCTTTAATTCCCCAAAACTACTAACGTTAAGTACTTCACCTACTTTTTGTTACTTAGTTTTTTGGGTCCAACTTTTTTCGTGCTTCTTTTTCTACATTTTTTTCTTTATTCTCATTGAATTTTCTTGATTCCATCACGTTATCTTGATCCTTTCTTTATTGAGTCAACAAGAATCTATTCTAGACCTCAAGTAGAGATTGAACATTTGAAACTAGATGAATTACACAAGCTACAATCCTTGGCCATGGCAATTGTGAGGCATATAAAGGTGACCATCCGTTGAGTGATTGTGAGTTCTTTTCACTAACTTAACACGTTTTATTACTTTAATTTTGTGTCTTTAATAGATACAATGGCCAATCACGAAGAGGTGATTTAGGTGCTCAACAGGGAACCCACTAAGTTCGACTTGATGAACTTGCTTATCCGAATGGATAAGCGGTTGTATATATTTGATACTCGAATGGGAAGACTTTATCGTATGTACTATCCTACTTTATTTCCATATATTGATAGTGTCATTGTTGGGACTTTTTGTCGTTATCCATTCATCGTCAGAAATAGTCTCTAACTATGACTAAAAATACTATACCCAGACAAAGAAAATTTTTATTCTTCGGTTCAAAGACCCCCCTATCGTAAAAGAACCGAAAAGAAAAACCAACAGGAGGTGAAGTCATGCTCAAATAAAAAAAAATTCCAATATGTATCAAGCACTACATTCACCAAAATCATTAAGAATAATTTTTTTTTTGAAATTTCCCTCACCCCACATTTGAATCATGCTATGTCCCCAAAGCATCTAATTAAGATTTAAAAGGGTGAGAAGTACTCCCTGAGGCCTCTAGGCCTAGCTAACAACATGCTTTTCTTCAAATTTTGCACAAGTGGGTGTTTGACCCCACACTTTTTATATTCCATGCTTCTTAGCTTCCTCCTCCAAGGGTACTCAGACTTCTCCTCTTTCTGTGCCTAACTTTCCACCAAAAACAACACAAATTAAAAATAAACAAAAACACATAAACAAAAATCACAAATTGTACCTGTGGTCCCCTTGGGTTGCCTCCCAAGCAGCGCCTTATTTTACGTCGCGGCACGACGTGGACTATCCTTTTCAGGACATCCTCATACCTGGGTTCCCTTTCAAGAAC
>JACEIK010007498.1:48615-72462 GCA_018107945.1 Datura stramonium | reverse complement strand
TACATTAATATTCTGAAAGAAAATATCACTTTTAATATATATATAACCCAAACTTTGACTTATCGAAATACGGCCGAAAACTCGCTATTTCTCGGAAGTCTAGAAGGGAGAAATACTCACTTAAGGCTAGGAGTATATTAACACTAATTTGGAGAAATTCCACTTACCTTAGCTCGGTAGCACGAAGGTTCACCGGCCAAATTTCACGAAACTAAACCCGTAGGAATGCTCCTTGCTGCTTAATACCTTACTACCCAAGGTTATACCGAGTTTGGACCGCGTATAACGGCGTAATTGGAAGGAAATTCCTTATTATCCTCGTGCCCTCTGTTTTCACTCGTTCTCTCTGGAAATTACATAAAGTTATCACTTAAAACCGAAGTGAGGGGTTTATATACTTGGGCCTGGACAGGTCCTCCGTGGCACGGCGCCATCGCGGAGGCCCTCCCTCCGTCACACGGCGCCATCGCGGAGGGGTTCTGCCCCGGCTCCTCCCGCGATGGTTCGACGTGTCACTTATCCGGTCTTTTCCCGGGTCTTTTTCTAGAATGTATGGACTTCAAAACTCTTAACCAACATGTGAATAGGCCATCTATATGTCAAGAATTTATGGGGTCTAACAGCAAACACATCCACATGGACCCTATACAGATAGTGTCTCCAAATCATCAAGGCAAATACTATCGCTGCCAACCCAAGGTCGTGAGCTGGATAGTTATTTTCATGGACTTTCAGCTACCCAAAAGCATAGGCTAAAACCTTACCATGCTGCATTAATACACAACAAAGGCCGATCCTTGAGGCGTCACAATATACCACAAACCCATCGGTACCCTCAGGTATAGTCAACACTAGTGTTGAGGTGAGTCGAGCCTTCAACTCTTAGAAGCTCCTCTCACAGGCCTCCGACCATTGAAACTTCACTTTCTTCTGGGTCAACTTAGTCAACGGTGCTGCAATGGATGAAAATCCCTCCAAAATCCTCCTGTAATAACCAACTAAGCCCAAGAAACACCTGATATCCAAGGGACTCACTGGTCTAGACCAATTATTCACAGCTTCTATCTTTTGAGAGTCAAACTGTACACCCTCACTTGACACCACATGACCTAAAAATGCTACCGAGTTTAACCAAAACTCACACTTGATGAATTTAGCATACAACTGGTGATCCTTAAGAGTTTGTAGAACCACCCACAAATGAGCGGCATGCTCCTCTTCGCTATGAGAGTATATGAGAATGTCTTCTATGAACACGATCACGAACATGTCCAAATACGGCTTGAACACCCTGTTCATGAAACGCATAAAAGCTACAAGAGCATTCGTTAGTCTAAAAGATATAACTACAAACTCATAGAGACCATACAGAGTCTTGAAGGCTATCCTTTGATGTCACTCTCTCTAACCTTGAGCTGATGATATTCGAATGTGAGGTCTTTCTTTGAAAAACACTTGGCACCCTAAAGATAATCAAATAATTCATCAATCCTATGGAGGGGATACCTGTCATTGATTGTGACCTTGATCAATTGCCGATAATCAATGCACATCTGAAGGAAACTATCCTTCTTCCGGACAAAGAGTACTGGTGCATCCCACGAGGATTTCTTAGGTTTGATGAAACCCCTGTCTAAGAGATCCTTCGACTGCTCCTTCAACTCCTTTTGCTTAGCTGGAGCCATTATATAAGGAGGAATAGATACAGGCTGCGTATCGGTAGGAAGGTCAATACCACAATCGATATCCCACTTGGGAGGAATTCCCGATAAATCATCTAGAAACACTTCTGGATATGCACACACTACAGGAATTGATAGGATAGTGTGGGTTTTGGATGTAGCATCCTTAACCATAACTAGATGGTACACACAACCTTTAAAGATAATCTTTCTGGCCTTAAGGTTGGAAATAAAATGACCTACAGGCACAACTGAACTATCCTTTAATCTAGGACTGGCTCACTCAAAAACCGAAAGTCTACCGCGTAGGTTCTACAATTTACTAAGGCATAACATGCATGTAACTAATCAATTCCAAAGATAACATCAAAATCTATCATGTCTAGATCTACTAGATCTGCTGAGGTGACTTTCTAAAGGACTATGACTGGGAAATTTCTATATACCAGTCGAGCTATAACTAAATCCTCGACTGGAGTAGACACAGAGAAGGGTTCTAATAAGATTTTGGGACTAACTTCGAAAACCTAGAAACATAGGGTGTCACAAAAGATAAGATAGCCCCTGGATCTAACAATGCATATACATCAAAATGGAATACTCGTAACATACCCGTTAACACATATGGTGAAGTCTCCTACTCTTGACAAGATGCAAGGGCATAAAACCTATTCTGGCACTGACCACCACATGCACTGGCGACGCACCCTGCTGAGCTGGGCGTGTTGGTGCTGCTACAGAACTGTTAGCCTGAGCAAAACCTCTACCATCATCTTGTCTATCCAAAGGACACACACGATGTCTATTCCCATATCTACCACACCCAAATAAAATATATGATCCAATCAAGCACTCCCCTATGTGATTCTTGCCACACTTCCTGCACACCAGAAAGGTACGCTCTACCTGCATGCTCCTCTGTCCACTCAAGCTTGATACTCTACCCCTCTGGTCACATCATGATCTAGATAGAGAACTAGCCGATGATGGCAGTGGAGCTAATAACCTCTAATGGGACCGCTGACAATATCTGCCGCTCGATCTCTATTGGGAGAACCAATAACTGTCTGTCCTAGCCCTTTTGGCCTCTCTTTATCTCTGAAAAATACCGCCTCCATCTGCTGGGATGTAATACCCCGGAAGCCTAAAGATTAGATGCGGGAGTTGAAATGGAGAAAATTTTAAAAACTGGCACCATGCATAGAACGAGTCATTAGGTGACCCATTGGTGCAACCCACGAGTCATGAGGTGACTCATGGGGAGGCCAGGGGAGGAGTTTGGAATTTTAGGAAAACGGATCCTCACGGGTGTGACAACGACTTGTGTTCAGGCCCCACGAGTCGTTAGGCTAGTCGTTGGGTGTGAGTAAGAAAGGAAATAGGAGGGAGGCAGTCTCAACCCCGTTAGCCAACCGCTCACTAAAGATCTCAACCATCTTAGTTGGTGAGTCCTCATCCTTCGAGGACGGAGATTATTTGCTTTAGTTATGATTTTATTTCTTTTATTTAGATTAGGAGTTAGCTGGGGGTTTGTCCCAGCATCTCATCAGACCTAGTGGCTTTCAGACGTAGAGTTATTTTCAGACTCAAATTTATTTTATTAAATATGTATCTTTGTTCAAATATTGTTATTTTTGCTTTAAATTTTTGTTGCGTGCCTTTTTATGTTACTCAGAAAGTAGTGTATGATAGACCAGGGGTTGATTTGGGGTCACTTGTGACTTCAAGTACCGTGTCCCGTCTAGGGTGTAAAATTAGGGCATAACATACTAGGTATCAGAGAACTAGGTTCAGAGTATCCTTAGATGTTTGAAAGTCGCATCGAGTGTAGTCTTCTTCATGGGTGTGAAGCGCGCCACACTTATGACGGGGCGGCTATGAGATGTCATTAGGAAACTTCCCTTTATTTGATACTCCTTATCGTGCATTGAAATTCAGTTCCAAAATCATTCTCCTAACTCATGCTCTTCTTCATTTTAGTGAACTATGCCTCCATGACGTAATGAAAGGAGGGACAAAAATGCCCATTAGGATGACTCGGTATCCACTGCAGAATTTAGGGACGCCTTTCAACTGCTCGCCCCAACTGTGACCAATCAGGTGAACCAGCAGGTGGTACCGGTGAACAAAAATGGGTCCGTAGTAGCTGGTAGGGTGCAGGACTTCACTCGAATGAACCCTTCATCCTTTTAGGGATCCAAGGTGGGGAGGACCCCTAAGAGTTCGTGGATGAGATTAGAAAGATAACTCATATAATGGGTGTCAACTCCTTCGACAGTGTTGACCTGGCTGCCTACCAGCTAAAAGGGGTAGCCTAGGTCTGGTATTAACAGTGGAAGGAGGGGCGACTAGCGGGAGCAGGACCGATGAAGTGGGAGGAGTTCAACACCGCCTTTCTTGACAAATTCTTCCTTCGAGAGCTCTAGGAACACAAGATAGCGGAGTTCATGAACTTGATATAGGGAAACAAAATCATAGAAGAGTATGCTCTAGAGTTCACCAGGTTTTCCAAATACGCTCCAGAGATGGTGGCCGAGCCAAGGTCTCACATTCTGAAATTCGTGAATGGGGTGTCAAATATGGTCCTCAAAGAGTGCAGAACCGTGATGCTGATCAAAGCTATCGACTTCTCCAGTCTGATTGTGTATGCTCAGTAGATTGAGGCTGAAAATCTGAGGGACATGTAAAGAAAGAGTAAGCAGGCAAGGACTGGCCAGTCATATCATGGCCATCAAAGTTCAGGTGGCAGCAACTACCCATAGCAGCAGTAGCAGCAACAGAGGGCTCTAATTCCTAGCTCAACAATGCCCCTACCTTTCAGTCCTACTAGGATCGGACGGGTGGAGCATCTGGCTCCCAGTCTTAGAGTTATAGTGTCAGTAACAAAAATCCAACTTACCCCGAGTGCACAAAGAACTACCAAGGAGAGTGTCTTCAGGGTCGAGAGGGTTGTTTTGGTTATGGATAGCTTGGGCATCAGCTTAGGAATGCCTGTCAGCAGGACGAGGGAGATCACAATCCACCACCTCAGCAACTCCAAAAGGCCGACCAGCTCAACAGGCTAGCACATCAGGTACGGAGGGCGGTCAACGCCAAAACCATTTTTATGCATTATCATCTTATTAGGATTAGGAGACTCACCAGATGTAGTCACGGGTATGTTACGTCTTTTCCATCAAGATGTATATGCCCTGCTTGATCCAAGGGACACAGTTTGCGAGTCAGTTAGAGTCAGTCGGGTGTATAGAAACTATCCAATCTCAGTCTACAATAAAGTTATTCCAACTGATCTTGTAGAATTAGACATGGTCTACTTCGACCTCATTCTTGGCATGGATTGGTTACACTCCGGGTATCCCTCGGTCCACTGCAGAACTAGGGTCGTTAGGTTTCAATTCCCTAATGAGCTAGCTCTAGAATGGTCGGGCAGTAGTTTAGTGCCATAGGGTTGGTTTATTTCCTACCTTAAGGCTAAGAAGCTTATTTCTAATGGATGTATTTATCATCTAGTTCGAGTCAAGGATTTCGATTCTTATNTGATGGGACAAGACCCCAACTAACTCGTGCCATAGGGTTGGTTTATTTCCTACCTTAAGGCTAAGAAGCTTATTTCTAATGGATGTATTTATCATCTAGTTCGAGTCAAGGATTTCGATTCTTATACCCCAACTATCCAATCAGTCCCTGTTGTCAGAGAGTTTCCAGATGTGTTCCCTAAAAATCTTCCCAGAGTCCCTCCTGAATGGGAAATTGATTTCAGTATAGACCTTATTCCAGATACTCAGCCCATCTCCATCCCTCCTTATAGAATGACTCCGGCTAAACTTAAGGATTTGAAGGAGCAGCTAAAATATCTTCTTGATAAGGGTTTTATTAGACCCAACCTCTCTCCCTGGGGTGCTCCAGTGCTATTTGTGCAAAAGAAAGACGGTAACCTCAGAATGTGCATCCATTACTGTTCGTTGAACAAGGTCATAGTCAAGAACATGTATCCCCTACCCAGAATCGATGACCTATTCGAATAACTTTAGGGAGCTATCTGTTTCTCCAAAATAGATCTCAGGTTGGGCTATCATTAGCTAAGAGTCAGAGAGTGTGACATACCAAAAACAACTTTTAGGACTCGGTATGCTCACTACGAGTTTGTAGTTATGTCCTTTGGACAAACAAATGCCGCTACAGCCTTTATGGACCTGATGAACAGAGTCTTCAAGCAGTATCTAGATATGCTCGTCAGGTTATTTATCGACGACATTCTGGTATACTCCGGGAATGAGGAAGAGCATGCTAATCACTTGAGGATAGTGCTTCAGACCCTCAGAGACCGTCAGTTGTTCCCCAAGTTCAGCAAGTGTGAATTTTGGTTGAAGTTTGTGACTTTCTTGGGTTATGTAGTCTTGGGTGAGGGTATTCAGGCTGATCCTTAAAATATAGCAGCAGTGAAAGACTAGCCTAGACCCACCTCGCCAAAAGAAATCATAAGTTTCTTTGGTTTTGGCCGGTTATTACCGATGCTTTGTAGAAGAATTTTCTTCTATAGCATCTCCACTGACTAGGCTGACTCAGAAGAAGGTGAAATTCCAGTGGTCAGATGCGTGTGAGAAGAGTTTCCAGGAGTTAAAAACTCAACTCACTACTACTCCAGTATTGACTCTACCTGAAGGATTGATGCATTTGTAGTTTGTTGCGATGCTTCTAGAGTTGGAATCTGTTGTGTTCTGATGCAGTGTGGCAAAGTGATAGCCTACGCCTCCAGGCAGCTCATGGTTCATGAGAAGAATTATCCAACTCATGACTTCCCATTCTTCTTAAACTCAAGGAATCGGTTCTTAAAAAGGAGGTTGAGGCTTTCTCGAAAGCAGGAGATAGTGTGCTCCGTTATCGGGGCAGATTGTGCGTACCGGACGTCAGTGATTAGAGGCTGCAGATATTGGCTGAAGCACAGAACTCGAGATACTCCATCCACCCTGGTACTACTAAAATATACCGCAATTTGTGGGATATTTATTGGTGGAACGACATGAAGAGAGACATCACCGAATTCGTAGCCAAGTGCCTGAACTGCCGACAAGTCAAGGTAGAGCATCAAAGATTGGGAGGTATGACCCAAGATATTACCATACCCATGTGTAAGTGGGAATAAATAAATATGGACTTCATTACGAGTCTACCTTGAACTCATCGGCAACATGATTCCATCTGGGTTGTAGTGGATCGGATGACTAAGTCAGCACATTTCCTTCCAGTCAAAACTATGAATTCAGCTTAGGACTATGCTAGAATTTTTATCCGGGAGTTTGTTTAGGCTTCATGGGGTGCCATTATATCATCTCAGACAGAGGTACCCAATTCACCTCACATTTCTGGAAGTCTTTGCAAAAGGGATTTGGCACCAAGGTAAAGCTCAGCACAACTTTTCACCCACTGACAGATGGGCAAGCTGAGCGTACTATTCATACCCTAGAAGATATGTTGAGAGTGTGTACGATATATTTCAGGGATAGTTGGGATGACCACTTCCCTCTTATCGAGTTTGCGTACAACAATAGTTATCACTCCAGCATCAAGATGGCCCCGTTTGAGGCATTGTATAGTAGAAGGTGCAGGTCTCCTATTGATGGTTTGAGGTTGGTGAAGTGACAATAATCGGGCTAGACTCTGTTCATGAAGCTATTCAGAAGGTACAACTCATTAGAGAAAGATTGAAAACAACTCAGAGCCGTCAGAAATCTTATGCTGATGTTAGCAGAAGAGTATTTGAGTTTGTTGTGAATGACTGAGTCTATCTAAAAATTTCACCCATGAAAGGGGTGATGAGGTTTGGAAAGAAGGGAAAGCTCAGTCCGAGATATGTGGGACCCTATAGAGTTCTGAGGTAAATTGGCAAGGTAGCCTATGAGCTGGAATTACCTTCAGAGTTGGCTTTGGTGCATCCAGTATTCCATGTGTCATTATTGAAGAAATGCATTGGTGATCCAACTTCAATTGTGCCATTGGACAGTGTAGAAATAAAGGATAGTCTCTCATACGAGGAGGTCCTAGTCCAAATCCTTGACCGTCATGTTTGTAAACTGAGGAACAAGGAAGTAGCTTCAATCAAGGTCTTATGGAGAAATCAGCAGATGGAGGGAGCTACGTGGGAGGCCGAAGCAGATATGATGGCCAGATACCCACACTTATTCTCTACCAGCTCTGTCATAGCTTGAGATATCAGTCTTGCCCTAGAACTCAATTTAGTCTTCATGTTCAACTCATGTGTTTAAGTTTCTTTTATGTTTATGGACGTATCTATGAAAATGAATTCAGTTTAGCTATGTAGTTTGAATCGAAGGTATTCATTTTGTCAGTTTTTGGGTTTAATGATCAGTATTTGAATATGATCATTGAATCTCTCTATTTTTCTATGTTTTTGCTAACATTCGAGGATGAATGCTCCCAAGGGGGAGATATTGTTATACCCCGAAAGCTCAAAGATCAGACCTGGGATGTGAAATGGAGAAAATTTTAAAAACTGGCACCAGGCACAGAACGAGTCATTAGGTGACCCATTGGTGCAGCCCACGAGTCGTGAGCTGACTCTTGGGGAGGACAAGGGAGGAGTTTGGAATATAAGGAAAAGGGATCCCCGCGGGCATGACAATGACTCGTGGTCAGGCTCCACGAGTCGTTAGGTCAGTTGTAGGGTGGTGAGTAATAAAGGAAATAAGAGGGAGGCAGTGTACTTGATGGGTGGTGACCACGAGTCGTGGTCACCTGTAACGAGTCATCATATCACCCATTAAGAGCCCAAGAGACTTGTCCAACAGTGTATTTCACAGGTCAAGCAACGAGTCGTGGCCACAAGGGATGAGTCGTTAGGTCCATCGTGGTGACTTCAGTGTTTTCCATGTAGTGTTCTCCACGAGTTTTGACCACAAGTCGTGGTTACTGACCACAACCCATTAGGTCACTCGTTGGGACTAACACTCAGTTTTTCCCTCCTATTTTCTAAGGGTCTTTTAGTAATTTCCTACCCTTCTAAACTTTAAACTACATAATTTTAGTAATGATTTCAGACTTAATACTGGGGTTAAACGACTTTCCCTTCATTCCCACTCAAATTCTCAAAAAAATTACGCAAGTTCTCACTTTATAGCTCTCAAGCAAGGTCTAGGATTCCTCATCCATTGCAGCAATTCAAGCTTCCTTCTCTAGGAAATTCTTTATCAGGTATGTGGGAATTCAACAAGGGGATAGTTCTTCCCTTTTGTTCCCCAAAGCCTTTCTCAAATTTCTTTGTGAATCCTAGCTCTGAGCTCTCGAATGTGAAGGGATTATATGTAAATTTTCTTTGAATTCGCATAGGATGATATCCATGATTACTTTTAGACATGATTTCCATTAGTTCATGAGTAAATTGATATTATTCCCACAAAAGTGAATTCTAGCCCTACAGATTTTTGAATATTGATAAATTCTTGATAATGTCTTGATTAATCCATGTGGAATCATCATGTATATTAATTATGGGTATTTTCCCACTAGCTAATGGTAGGAATGATGTTTCTCCCTATGCATTGATTTCAACCCTAGTTCTTGAGGGTATAACAGACTAGAAATTCATGTTGAATGGTTAAACCTTGGGATTTTCTTGATTTTACCAGTGTGGTAAATTCCCTTACTATTTTACATGCTAAATTCTCGGTCAGATACATGATTGTCTAGCTTTAGTCAAAATGTGAAATACTTAGTAATAAGTTAGAAATGTCAACTGATTAGTTTGACTACAGAATATTCCTAAGGTGTCAGTACCACCTCCTAGTTATCAGAATCAGATTCAGAATTTAGTTTATTGGTATACTAGGTGGTCATGAAGCTTTAGACTTATAGCTCTAACTAGCCTTAGGACCGTAGTTCATATTTCAGTTTGTTCTTAAATGGTTACGACACTTCTAGATTAGTAGTTCTGATCATTTTAGGACCCAGTTTCAGAATTTGGTTCGATAAGACTCTCAGGACACTTTCAGTTATATATCTGTGACTAGTCTTGGGTCGCAATTTCAAGCTACCAACTTAGTATTTAGTTTAGGATTATCCAGCGGAGTAGGCTTAGAATCAAGCGGACTGGGGTTTTAGCGCACCCAGGTTCCCAAAACTACGTTGCCAGTGTAGGATTCAATATTTATTAGCCTGCTTGGCCCCAGAATTTTGTCATCACCCAGTTCATGCCTTTATACCCTAGCAATGTATATTAGGTCCTACTGGTGGGGTGTATATATCAGACTCCATGTCTACCTCACGTGGTTACATGTCGGTTATAGACTCTCCCACTAGTCAGAGTAGTCTAGTCTTAGTCCAATTCAGTTCAAATCAGTATTCTAGACTTAGAAGATGCTTTGACCATCAGAAAGGGTCTTCTCAACCACCTCAGTATTTCAGTAATTCAGTTTAGTGGCTTTAGTTGGTCATTGCATATCTTTCAATTTAGCATTTTTTTGTTATTTATTCTATTTTGTTATGTTCCTCTCACTTACTTAGTATATTCAAAGTACTGATGCATACTTTTATGCTGTATCATTTTATAATACAGCTGCAGGATCACAGTCTCAGCCCCACTAGCCGACCGCTCACTATAGATCTCAGCCATCCCAGTTGGTGAGTCCTCATACTTCGAGGACGGAGATTATTTGATTTAGTTATGATTTCATTTCTTTCATTTAGATTAGGAGTTAGCTGGGGGTTTGTCCCAGCAGCTCATCAGACCTAGTGGCTTTCAGACATAGAGTTGTTCTCAGACTCAGATTTATTTTATTAAATATGTAACCTTGTTCAAGTATTGTTGTTTTTTCTTTAAATTTCTGCTGCGTGCCTTTTTATGTTACTTAGAAAGCCAATTTATGATAGACAAGGGGTTGACTTAGGGTCACTTGTGACTTCAAGTACCATGTCCCGTCAAGGGTGTAAACTCGAGGCGTGACATGGGCGTACATAACCAATTGTGGAAAATAAATGTCCTGATGAAGCATAACAGTTCTACAATCCTTGACCAGGTAGTCCGCTACTCTATGCACAAACCTGCTAACTCGAGCCCTATGATCAGCCACTAGCTCTGGTGCATATTTGAACAAACAGGTGAACTCCAAAACATACTCCTGGACTGTCATACTATTCTGCCTCAGGTTCACAAACTCAATTTTCATGGTCTCCCACATCTCACGGGGAAAGAACCGATCCAAGAATGCGGTAAGCAACTCATCCCAACCAATGGGACCCGCTCCAACGACTCTGCCATCCTTCCACTATCTAAAACAGATATGTGCAACCCCTTTCAAATGATAAGAGGATAGATATGTGCACTCCTCCCCCCCACCCCAATAATCTGGATGATCTTTTGAATCTCATCAATGAACTCATGTGGATCCTCTCCCACCTTTGATCTGAGAAACTCCGGGGTGTTCATCCCAAGAGAATCCCTGACTCTTACCGTTGTCACATTCCTATTCTGGGGAACGTGTGCTACTGCCTGCCGGTTAACCTAGGCGATCAATGCCTGCTCCAACATCTGGATGGCTTCCCTAAATTCTACATGGGCAACTTGCTCGGGCACATGATCCTCGGGGGTTGGTGGGGCTTGCTAGTTCCTATCCCTACTACCATTCTCATGGCCATATCCATTTCTATTTCTTCTTCCATTAACTCAGTGAGGAGGCATGATACTGTAAATGCATATAGCTCGAGTTAGAAATATAGAGAGATATTTCATCACACGACATAGATCATGAAAGAAGAGAAGTTTCCTAAAATGTTTCATAGACTTTTCGTCATAAGTGTGGCGCGCTTCACACCCATGAAAAAAACACTGTTTAACACGGCTTTCAAACACCTTAGGACACTTCAAAACCTAATTCTCTGATACCAATTTTTTCATGATTCAAACATAAGCTCGGGTAGGGATACAGGACAAGGAACCTCGAGAGGCTCCAAGTCGACCCATGGCATGAACATAGTAGCTAAGAAGATACAACAAGGGGAAACTTAAATAACAAATCATAATTAAGTGAAAGTCTAAAAATCCAATAATATCTGAACAACAAGAAAACATATTACTGATCCGAAGTTGAATACATGCTATGTATGATAAGCCTATATAACCTGACGATTTGATGGGACAAGACCCCAACTAACTCGCTACAAAACTGAAATTGAAAATATTGATACGAGTTGATAAAAAGGCCCTCTAAAGATGAGGACTCACCAACAAGCTGGATAATGCTAACTCTGAAGATCTAACTAATAATGGGACTGAACTTGAATTCTGAGCCTATATCATGAAATGGTACAACACAGAGTATTTGGTCAGTACTTGGAACTTATTGAGTATGCAAGTTAAGTAAAAATGGACAATTAAAAATACATAAGAGTTCATAAGAGTGGGAAAGTGTGATCATGAAGTATATATCATAACATAAACATAAAGGCTCAAGGTTTTCAAACCATTTATAATCTAATCATACTCATTGTCATAAGAGAAACCTTATAAAACATATCTTGAGCCAATTAACATAAATATAACCATGCATAAATCATGAGGAATAATGGGAGGACTCTTCTTAACAGATACCATCATGATAAAGCTTTCATGATGCCCCAACGTTTTGCTTAGGTGGGTAGAGCCGTCCCAGGCTTACCAGGCAAGGGACGTACATGATGTGATATCATAGGGTATCCATAAATATATGTATATACCTATAGTGGTACGTAGTTCTGAGACTACGGGGTTTACCTGAATGTCGGGTCTACTCGGTGCTAGACACTGCTTCCAAAAACATGCATATGCGGCTCATATCGTAATCGTGAATCATTCATTAATTTCATGGACAATAAATCATAACATACTTGATCATACTTGAAATACATGATTATCCATGAATAGGGCCTGTGAGTCGGCCAAGAGCCATAAATTCATAAATCATGAAGAACAATGCATACTTCTGAAAATCCATATACTTGATATTCATAAATCCATGAAGAGTACTTGAAGAGAAATCACAACATGAATCATAAATCATAATTTAGGCTTAGTAAGATCATAAATCATAATAGAAGCATAATTTAACTTTTCATGAAACTTTGCATACTTGGGCATACATTGATTGAGATTTGTAATAATAAAATAAATAATTAATTTAAAAATAAAATTTTCTCATAGATCTTAAAACAACATTCGGAACATGGGGGAAATTGACCCATAATCAAATCAAAGAGAATTCCGTAAATTTGGGCTTAAAACCCCATAGGATCATCAAATTTAACTTAATACATGAATTCATGAACATAGAGAGGAATTGGAGCATGAGAGTGAAGAGAAACATTCACTCACAACCCTATATACCTGGGTAATATGATCTTACACTTTCCCTTGAAAGCCCAAAGGAATTCGAGAAGGAATTGGGGAATTCCTTGAGCTTGATCTCTAAGGAAGAACTCTAAACTTGCATCCATGGAATGGTAAGGCTTAAGATAGGTTAATCACCCTTAAAACCATTCTAACTGATCTTAAAACGACATAGTTTAGGACCTTAGATCTTAGAATTATGAAAATACCCTTAATGAAATGTCTTGAAATTGAACACTGCCAGTGACCATGAGTCGCACCTCATTCCTACCACTCATGGTTACCATCCGTTACTTTCTTAAAGAATTTCCTTAGTTCTTAGGCCTGTGAACGACGACACAATAGAATAGATCGTTACTCGACATAACGACCTATTGTGTCCTTTCATCGTTACCACTGACTCCACTTGTATAGTTTTTGAGACTACCACCACAAATCAACCAATGACTCGTACCTCCAAACCATGGGTTGTTATTTTTATCGTTACTTCACTAAATTCAAAACTCAAGTCTTCAACCATGACTGGATAGGATAATTCGTTACTTGTCCCAATGACTCATCACTCTCACCCGTTGTTACCACTGCCGGCAACTACCTACCTTTTGGGATTCTTCCCAACGGGCTCATACCATGGATCATTTCATTGACTTGTACAATGAGTCATCCTGAGGTAATTTTCCAACTTTTCTGCTGAGCACCCTTTAACTCCTGAGTCTAGTGTTAGACACTCCGGGGTATTACATACACTTACCCCTAACAAGGAACCTAGTGGGAAAGATGATGGATATCACAAAGGTAAAATAGACCATCACTTCCACAGCTCCAGCTCTCACTATAGCTGATTTCCAAGCCTGGGATGATAGCTAGAGAAGCCACATGTTTGGTATGTTAGATCTGTAACTAAGGATCGGAGATTGACATGGCCTGAAGGATGAGATGGAAACCTTGGAGGAGATATACCCACTCACGGAGAGTGATATGCAGATCTGTAGGGTGTGACCATCCTTTGAGGGGCCACTGGATGATGTTGAGGCCACGTGCTTACTAATGGGGTTGATCACTTGGACCATGATGAGGAGGAGGATGATGTTGCCATGAGAACCATGTAGATTGATGGCAAGGATGATGTTGATCAGGAGTACAATCCTGATGATGATGATTATGCATAGCGGCCTAGGAAGTTTCTTTTCTCTACCTACTTGATATATTTGTGTGTGCAATAAGGATAGTGCACCATTTAAGTGTGGGGTGTAGGAAAGATTTCCTATTTACTCTTTGTTTGCTATATTCGTAGTAGGCCATAGCATTAGTTGTCACCCTGTGGTAGTAGCTCTGTGATTGATTAGGTCATGTTTTGTAATAGATAGTAATGCCAATGACTGATAACCTGGATGATGCCTCGTGATGTTTGGATGATTTGTTCGTCTTTGGTAGTTGAGTTTGTTTTGTTTATTTTTGGAGTCAAAATTTTTAAAATTTTTCATTTTTTGTGTCATCATAGAGTACTGACCCTTCCCTATGATAGATCGATGATGACCACTTTAAGGGAAATTAGTCACATTTTTTCTATTTTTTACGATTGAGTCTGACATAATCACCTGTGTTCACTTTGACATTCTATTTAGATGCTAAGGTAGAGGCAATGAAGTGGTCATCTTAAGTAAGAATTCCATGAGAGACACACATAGTTCTTTTAACATGAGTCAAGACACTTGTAGGGCTTAATAATGAAAAATGTCATTCAATGGGATTGTATGAATGTGTAGTTGTAGGAAATCGACTAGAGTCTTGATGCCATGTGAGGTAAGATTAATTGTTTTGTTTTGTACATATTGTAGCATCTAGAAGTTTCCTTAGTGTATGTTGGATGGCTAGATGTTAAAGAGTTAAGAGATGATTAAGGAATTTCTTTGAACAAGCCATATTTTCCATGTTAGTTTTACCTTCCCAAGCATTTTTTCTAGTTAACCCCTTGAGCCATAAGCCTTATTCTTTTCTTAGCCATAAAAGTAGCCTATTCCCTTTTGTTGTGTGACCTCCAAAATTATTTATCCAAATTAGTCTTAGGAACTGTGAGGCTTGAAAGTGAAGGTCTACCAAAGCATGAATGACAAGATAAAGGAAAGAAAGAAAATGGTGTGGAAAGAAAGAAGAGAAAGTAGGAAGAAGGGGTGCCCAAATATATGTTGTTTACTTGCTTCTAGGAAAATGAAAGAAAGAGTTTTAAGAGTGAATATTCTTATTGATTTTATAGGGAAAGACTAGCAGTCAAGTAGTGAATAAAGGGGCATGAAAATAAAAGAAAAAAGGTGAGTATAGTGAAGGGTGAACAATAAGAAAAAGAGGTGGTCTTGAAACATGAAAAATGTCTTAAAGGTGCTTATGATTGATAGTCACTATCAAAGAAAAATCATTCCTGCCCATCCTTTAACCGACATTATAACAAAGAAAAGTCTTTATGATCTTAATCTATTGTAATGCTAAGTAGTCTAAGTCTATATAAAGGGAAAGCTTATAGTATGTTATATATGTATGATACATCCTTTCTGAGTGTGAGTGTGCCTTTCTTATTATGTTCTATGCTTTGCATTGGTAATTTGAGAGAGGAACATAACTAAAAGTGAGGGGCATAAGATGTCTATGTTGGTGTACTATGTGTTGCATGTTTTGTATTTAATTATGTTAGTCCTGTTTGGAATGACTGAACTGGTTATATAAGTTGTGTAGTCTTGAATGTGAAAACTTTGCATGTGGTTTATGTGAATTGCTATAAGTTCATGAACCACTTAATCATATACTTTATGCTAGATTTTTGAGTGCGAATTGATAGAGGTGACACGTGGTGAGAAAATATGACTTTATGCACGGAGTTAAGGATTGTTCATGGACGAACAATTGCTTGAGTGTGTTGTGGTGATGTTGGGCATATTCTTATGCCTATTTTCCATGTTTTAGCACATATTTAGCCTTGTTTTGAGTTCATAGTCCTTATATAATGCGTAAATTCATGTTTTTATGTGTCTTGTGAGCTAACAAATGTTTATAGATGAAAACCAAGGAAAAAGGACCCAAAAATGACCCGAGATATGAAGAAAGAAGAGTTCACAAAAGTCGGCCTGGGGATATGGCTGGCATGGCGTGTCAAACCCTGAACATCAGAGAAATATGCACCAAAGTTGATGCTATGAATGGTGTGAGGTGCCACGTCCCGCACTTTAGAGATGAGAATTTGACTAACACCTTGATGAGCTGAGAGGCACAAAGCCCCAAAAGTATCCCAGACTTAGGAAATTTTTGCAACATTATGGTGTTGTTGATGGAGTGGGGCACCAGAAGAGTTCTAAAGCTAAAATTTTTTACTAACACTCTGGTGTTGTGGATGGAGTAAGGCGCCAGAGGGGTTCAGAAGTTTAGAATTTGGCTAACACCTTGGTGCTATGGCTGGAGTGCGGAGCACAAAGCTAAACATTAGAGGATAATTGAGCCAAACTTGGGGAAACATAGGGTGTGATGTACCAGACCTATTCCTGGATGGATTTTGCTAATTTTAAAGCAAAATACTTGAGGGAAAAAGCATCATTTGAGGGCTCACCTATAAATATAATAACTAGGTCATTTGTTAGCTGTCTAAAATCATTTTGTTTGACCAAAAAAGGGATTGTAATGCAGCTTTAGGAGGAGAGACAAGTTTCTACTTAGGTTTCTTCTTTTCTTTATCATTTTACTTTGGATGATGATGATACCTTTGTTTTTCCACTTGAACATGAGTGATTAAATGCCCATTCTAGGGTTTTGTCCATAGTTGATGGTTGAATTTTGATAAATTGATTATTGCTAGTTTTGATTCTTCATTAAAGGTTGTTTATATTGGTTTATTTTAATTGCTTAATCTCTAGACTTATCAACTTGTGAATAAATCTTTGGCTTTTGGTTGAACTCCGGAAAGAAAATTGAATGGGTTAAAAGTAAATATAAAATAGGAATTTGAAGATCCTTTGGCTCATTGATTGAAGGTTAGAAGTTGTTGTTGAGGATAGGGATATACACTTCAATCCTATTTAGTTGATATACAAGTAGGCATAACTGTTGTTTCATGTTTCTCTTGGAACCAGAGGGATATAGGCATTAGGGTTCATGAGATAGATCTTTGATGCTCGGGAGAGTGGCAAGAAATGGGATAGTAACTTGCAACTAGAAACCTTAGGAAGAATTAATCTAGCGTAATCATGTCTTGAAAATTCAACCTAAAGGGAAAGTGTCATTTCCCTATATTTTTATCATCATTTGAAGTACAAACAATTCTGCAACAATTTTTTCTTTAGCTACATTTACATTTCAAGTTTAGTAGTTTAAATCTTCAAAACATTCCCGATTTACATCTATGTTTGTTAAAATAGCGAAATAAAGAAGTAACCTTAAACAATTGATCTAATAAGTCTCTGAAGGATCTGTAATCAGGACTTCACCATCCTATATTACTTGACAACCACATGTGCTTGCCTGCGCTTGGGCGACATTATACACCTTTGAAGAAGTATAAAATGGTCATTTTCAATAAAGAATGTAACTAGGGTTGAGGTTGATTAACACCACAAAAGTCCCTACGACCAAGCTCTAAGGATGTAGCAGAGTCAATAGAAAAATATGTAAATTTCTGTCGGAACCACAAGTTGTTGTTCTATTTTACGGGTCGTAGGAGGGAGTCATGGTGAGCTAATAGTTTTCCCCAACCAGTGGTGACTCATGGAAGGATTCATAAGTTGACGTAACAAGTCAAGGTACGACTTGTCGTTTGGTGTGATGGGTTGTTGGAAAGGGTCGTAGAATTTATTGAGTGGCAGGTTTGGGGGAAATAATGAGACATGGTATGATTCATGGGAAACAATGAGTTGTTGTATGAAGTCATGGGATGTGAATATATGAAATGGAGACCCTTAACCACGAGCGATGATATGACTCCTTATAGGAAACAACAGGTCATTGTGAGGCCTGTGGTTTGAGCAAAAATAAGCCTGGAAAATATAATGGACTAATAACAGAACGAAACGATGGGTCATTGTTTGTGGGTATGACTCGTGGTACGACCCATGGTGCCTGATAGCCACTTTATAATTACCTGTTCCCAAGGGTATTTTTATAAATTTCTAAGCTCCTAAATCCTTAATGATGTCATTTTAAGATTCCTAACGAGTATTTTAAGAGGGTTTAACCTATCCTAAGTCATTATACTCAAATTCATGCTTTGAATTCAAATCCTCTTCCATCAAGTGAGGGCTCCTCATCAATTTCTTCCCCAATCTTCTTGGGTGATCAAGGCAAGTTTAGAAATCAAGTTAATCAGGTATGTAGAACCATAAATGGGGGAGTTCTTCCATCCTCATGCCCAAGTTCTCCTCTAATTCATGAATTCAATTCCTTAATCAAGTGTATCGGAATTCTAAGGTTTTAACCGAATTTTGTGAATTATATATGTTAAGTATATGGGTCCAATCCCCCAATGTTCTAATTAATGATTTAAGACTAGTGGGAAGATTTTACACTCAATTTGATTATCAATTCATGAATTTCAAGTTATTCAAAATTATGCCCCATTATGAAAGTTTTATGAAATTCCAGCTTATGATTCCATGATTTGTAGCATGCGTGAAAGTTTATGAATTATTAAATCATGATTACATGATTTTAAACTATGAAGTCTATTTCAATTATGTATGATTTCATGATTTTGGCAAGCCCATACAAGTTAGGTATGTTTATCATGATTTTGGCCAAGGCCTAAAGAGAGATATTTGGAGTCAAGACTCCGCAGTTATTTAGATTTAAGATATGTTTCGAGAATATTATTATATGAGCTATATGCATATTTTGGGAGTAGTGTCTAGCATCGAGTAGGTCATGGATTCCAAGGACCCCGATCTCTGAACTACGCGCCAACGTAGGATATATTCTTATTGGGACCTCTCAAGGGAGTGCTTCCCTGCACGAGGGCATACACCATGATATCACACCTTATTCGTCCTTTTCCCTTGCAAGGCTTAGGATGGCTCTCCTATATGTGGGAAAGACGTGGGATCATCATGTGCTCATACATGGTGGTTGTCGATTATGACGAGTCTCCTATTATTTCTCATGATTTTAGTTACTTATGTTCCTGAGTTATGATATAATATTTTACAGCAGATTTGACTTAGTGATCAATTTATAAGCTTTCACTTACGATTTCAAGCATGAAAAGTCATATGATATTTATTTTTAAATCTTGGATCATCATGTTCAGCTTATGATAAACAACTTATGATTATGTATATTTAAGATATATGGCATTTAGCATGCAGTCCATACTCTCAGGAAAGTTCTTGATTTATATTCATGATTTCAACTAACATTTTGCTAAGAATGTTTTACTTACCTTACATACTCAGTACATTCCAAGTACTAACTACATACTCTATGTTATATAGTTTCATGATATAGGTTCGGGCGATCAGACTTAGCCGCGTTGTTAGTCCTGCTCCCATATCAATTTAGTTCTGTCCCTATTGGGTTATTCCTCATCTTCCAAGGATATTCATTTAGTTATGTTGTTATGTAAGTTTAGTTTTAGACTTTGAGTTAGTTGGGGGCTTGTCCCAATATCACATCAGATAGAGGATGTTTTTCACACATAGACTTAGTATGTTCAGCTTTCTGACTCAGTGTTCTGATGTTATCATTTTTCGTTATGTTTTATGATATTTAGTCTTCCGTTTATTCATGCTTATGTTGTTTCTGCTTGATTATTCTCTTAAATCATGCTATGTATGTTCCATGGGTTAGCTTGATGCCATTTGTAGTTCTAGGTCCCGTGTCTTGATTCGAGATCCCAGCTCAGGTCTTGACAAATTTGGTAGCCAAGGTTTAGGTATGTCCCAGAGTGTCTGAAAGTCATGCTACATAGAGTGTTTTCTATGGGTCTTTAGCACGCCACACTTATGGGGAAAATGCTATAACTTATTTTAGGAAATTTCCATTCTTTCATGATATATCTTGTGCGATGAAATTCCTCTATATACCTCTAACTTGTTCTATACACATTTGCAAAATATGCCTCAACGTTGAGTCAATGGAAGGAGGAATAGTAACGGAAATGGCCATGGAAATGGTAATGGAGATGGGCATCAACCAGCCCCACTAGCTCTAGTGGATCCCTTGCCCGAGTATGTCACTCATGCCAAGTTCAGGGTGGCATTTCAAATTTTAGCATAGGCCATGACCACTCAGGTCAACCAACAGGCAGTTGCCCATGTTTCCCATAATAGGAATGCAATAGTGGTGAGACTGCAAGACTTCCACAGGATGAACCAACATGAGTTTTTTGGGTCAAAGGTGGATGAGGTCTTACATGAGTTCATTAAGGAGGTGCATCCGATCACCCAGATTATAGGGGTGACTGGAGAGGAGAGTGCATACTTAGCCTTATATGAACTTAAGGGGATTTCTCACATATGGTTTATTTAGTGGAATGACAGCAGGGGAGTTGGAGTAGTTTTGTGGGTTGGGATGAGTTTTTGACCGCTTTCCGGGACAAATTCTTCCCTAGGGAGTTGAGAGAGGCGAATGAAATGGAGTTCGTCAATCTGAAGCAGCACCACATGACTTTTCAGGAGTATGCCTTGGAGTTTACTTGATTGTCCAAGTATGCATCAGAGATGGTTGTTGATTCAAGGGCTCGTATGAGCAAGTTTGTGAATAGAGTGGCAGATTCACTGGTCAAAGAGTGCAGGACCGCCATGTTGATCAATGAAATAGAATTCTCCCAACTGGTTATATATACCCAGTAGATAGAGGATGAACAGATGAAGGAGAAGGAGAGAGAAGCCATGAGGACCAAGACAGGGAGCTATGGGTAGTTCCAATAGAGGTCTGGTGGTGGACATTGCCCTCAACCCCAGATCCATCATCAGTCAGTGTTCTGTCCAGACCCAGAAATGATCAGAGGGGTAGAGCATCAGGATCTAAAGGTTAGGGGAGCATGGAAGGAGAGTGTACTTTTTCGGATTGTAGGAAGTGTGGCAAAAAACACCCTAGCGAGTTCTTGGTTTGTACAGATGGTTGGTTCGTGGGTGGAAAGTTGGCACATATGCTCAGAGATTGTCCCTTAGCTAGACAGGAAGATAGTAGAGGTCGTGCCCTAGCTACCACTTCAGTAGCTCCAGTAGCTCGCCTATCTCAGCAGGGTGCCTCTTTTAGTGCAGGTGGCAGGCAGCGCCAGAACAGGTTCTATGAACGATCTTCTTATCAGGAGAAGGAGGTCACTCCTTATGTGGTCACTGGTATGTTACGAGTATTCCATCTTGATATATGTGAATTATTAGATCTAGAGGTTACTTTATATTTTGTGACTCCTTTTGTTGCTGATAGTTTCAGAGTCCATCCCAAAATCTTCTCAGAATCCTTCTCAATCTCTACTTCTGTTGGTGAGTTAGTTTTAGCTCGACAGGTATATAGAAATTGCCCTATCACGATTCTTCAGAAAGTCACCTAAGCCGACCTAGTGGAGTTAGATATGATTTATTTTGATGTTATATTTGGTATGGATTGGTTACATGCATGTTATGCCTCAATCAATTATAGAACTCATGTGGTAGATTTCCGATTTTCAAGTGAATTAGTCCTAGAGTGGAAGGGTTGTTCAATTATGCTTGTAGGTTGCTTTGTCTTCTATCTCAAGGCTAGGAATATTATTTACAAAGGTTTTATGTATCACCTATTTCGGGTTAAGGATACTACGTTAAATACCCCAACTCTTTAGTCACTTCCTATTGTGTGTGAGTATCCGGAGGTGTTCCCAGATAATTTACTAGGAGTTCCTCCGGAGAAGGAGATTGACTTTCGTATTGACCTTCTCCCTAATATACAACCCATATAAATTCCTTCTTACAGAATGGCTCCAGCTGAGCTAAAGGAGTTAAAAGAGCAGCTGCTCCAGTTGTCTTTGTCTAGAAGAAAGATGGCTTTCTTAGGATGTGCATTGATTATTGATAGTTGAACAAGGTCACAATTAAGAATAAGTATTACCTCCCCAAGATTGATGACCTGTTTGACCAGCTTCAAGGTGATAAGTGTTTTTCAAAGCTAGAGCTCATATCCGGCTATCACTAGCTCAGAGCTAGGGAGAGTGACACTCTAAAGACAGCCTTCAAGACTCGATATGGTCACTATGAGTTTGTAGTTATGTATTTTGGACTAACGAATGCCCCTGAAAATTTTATGGATTTGATGAACAGGGTGTTCAAGTAGTATTTGGATATATTCGTGATTGTCTTCATAGATGATATCCTTAAATACTCTCAGAGCGAAGAGGAACATGCCGCTCATTTGAGGATTATGTTATAGACTCTCAAGGACCACCAGTTGTTTGCTATATTTAGAAAGTGTAAGTTTTGGCTGAACTCAATAGCATTTTTGGGCCATGTAGTATCTAGTGAAGGTGTGTAGGTGGACTCTCAAAATATAAAAGCGGTGAAGAATTGGCCTAGACCGACCAGTCCTACAGATATTAGGAGCTTCTTAGGTTTAGTTGGCTACTACTGGAGGTTCATAGAGGGATTTTCATCCATTGTAGCATCGTTGACTAAGTTGACCTAGAAGAAGGTCAAATTTTAGTGGTCGGATGCTTGTGAGAAGAGATTTTAGGAGTAAAGACTCGACTCACGTCAGCCCCAATACTGACCCTACCAGAGGGAACAAATGGTTTTTTGTGTATTATGATGCTTTTAGGGTTGGTCTTGGTTTTGTGTTGACGTAGTATGGCAAGGTCATTGCGTATGCCTCTAGACATATTAAGACTCATGAGAAGAACTATCTAATGCATGACCTAGAGTTGGCAGTTCTATTGTTTGCCTTGAAGATTTGGAGGCACTGATGAAGGGCGTATTTACGCATTTCTTAGCCATATTTTACCAATACTTTACAATGTTTTGAGAATCAATTATGTGTGTTCTCATGTATTTATGATATATATTTGTGAAAAGAGCTAACACACATGATTAGATGCTTTCAGGGCTAAATGTGATAGATTTGGGGTGTATTTTAATGCTTTTGGAATGTTTGTGAAAAAGTTGGAATGAACAAGGCAAGATCAAGGCATGAAGCACTGCACTAGCACACATGCACGAACAGCAGCGCGGCCCGCAGGCACTGCTGCACGATGAAAGGTGCGAGGCGATGGCATTCACGAGCGATAAGGTGCACGATGTAGCACCAGTGTGGCGTGATGCCCTGCGTGGCGCACCAACCTTGTTCGAATACCAACAAGTCTATCCAACTTCAACTAGGAAAAGGAGCTATAAATCCCAAATCAAATCTGTGAAGGAACAAGGCATAAATCTACTACTATAAATTCCCTTTATTTTTATGTAATGAACTGTGAATTTTTGGAAAGAATTTTTAGAAAATTTAAAACTTTGACTTGAGAAGTTAGAAATACATTGAGACAGTTGTTGTTCAAACGTGTTTCCTTATTTTTGCAATAATAAAGTGAGTTTCTTTCTATCAGCGTTGTAAGTATTAATTATGACTTTATCTCTGGATGATAGGAAATTACTTATAATAATGAGAGGCTAAAAACCTCCACAACTAGGGTTGAGGGAACCATGGTGAATTAACAAACTAGGGTTTGCACGATGTGATTCTAAACCAATACTAAATGCTTGTGTCACGCCCCGCCTTGGGAGGCATGACTGGCACCTGATGCCCTACTAAGACCTGGACTGCTGGACTACTGAGCCTAAGCACTTCTGGTGCCAGGCT
>JACEIK010007498.1:5810-22160 GCA_018107945.1 Datura stramonium | reverse complement strand
GTCTCTGTGGGTTCGACATTCCGGTTCTTAAAAAGAGCCACTATATTACTTGCACGACCCGTACACTTGCGGACGCGCTCGATGTGAAAAAGAGTCGTCATGTACAAAGCGAAAAAAGAATGATGGATCTAGGAAGTGATATAGGCGTTTATTTGGTAGCCTTGTTTTTATCCTATTTTACCTACCTTGATTGTAATTATCCTAGTTATCTATTTTGAGCCTTAGCCTATTCTTTTGATAGCCATATTACAAGCTTAAATCTGTTTTTGTTCTATTGACTTGTATTTGATCCAAATGACTCCTAGAGAAATTTAATTGAAAATTTGGCATAAAAGGAGCATAACTGGAGCAATGAAGGGAAAAGCTAAAAAAATATATGGTGAATTAGAAGAAAAGAAAATGGTGAAATTTGCTAAATAAGGAGGATGATGTTAGTGGAAAACAAAAAAAAGAACTTTGAAAAAAATAATGATGAAAAAAATGTGTGAATGAGCTCAATGTTGAAGAAAAATTCGCACTAGTCACCTAATGTGAAAATTGAGAAATAAAAGGAGGTATAAGAAGAAGAAAAATTAGGAGATTGAACAATGTTCTTAAAAAGGTGAAGTGTTGTGAAATATTAATGTGCTTAGGAAGATTAGTCACTATCTTGGTCAAATAGTTCATACCTATCCCTTAACCTACATTAAACACCAAATTTAAGTACTAATTAATCCTTGACTCAAAATTCTATATTAGTGAAGTATTAGACCAAGGGCAATCCTATGGATCGTCTTTTGTATGCATGTTGAGTTCTTTGGGAGAGTGAGCAAAAATGATTTTATTTATGCCCAAGTTTATATTTATTTATTATCTTGTGTTAGAAAGGATATCTCTCAAAATTGTATGGGGCACAATGGTAAGACTTTGGCATATCTTGATTGCTAAATTACATATGATTAATGTTGGCTGAAAATATGTCTTGATAAGTTAGTTTTCAAAAGCTAAGTAATTTCGAACTTTGACATTTTAATGTTAATCCTATATGCATGTGAGTGAATTATTTGAGCTTTATTGATTTGTCTCATGATCCTAAGTACAAGTAGAACTATTCATAGGATGAATTTTGTGGTTAAATTTGACAAGGGAAGTAGTAGATTGTTCGAGGATGAATAATAGCTTAAGTGTGGGGTGGTGATGAAAGGTGTATTTACGCACTTCTTAGCCATATTTTGCCCATACTTTAATATGTTTTGAGAATAAATTATGTGTGTTTTCATGTGTTTATGATATATATTTGTGAAAAGAGCTAACACACATGATTAGATGCTTTCAGGGCTAAAAGTGATGGATTTGGGATGTATTTAAGGCTTTTGGAATGAATGTGAATAAGTTGGAATGAACAAGGAAACATCACGGCATGAAGCTCTACACTGGCACAACTGTACGACCATCAGCGCGGCGCGCAGGCACTGCTGAGCAATGAGAGGTGCGAGGCACTAGCACTACATTGCGAGGAGAGGTGCGAGGTGTTGGCATTCATGCGCGATAAGGTGCGCAATGCGAAACCAGTGTGGCGTGATGCGGAACCGGTGTGGCATGATAACTTGCGCGGCGCGCCAGCCTTGTGGGGATGCCAACATCTCAATCCAACTTCAACTAGGAAAAGGAGCTACAAATCTCAAATAAAATCCCTGAAGGAACAAGAGAGGCATAAATCTACTAATATAAATACCCTTTATTTTTATGTAATGAAGTGTGAATTTTTGGAGACAACTTTTAGACAATTTATAGCTTACACTTTAGAAGTTAGAAATACATTAAGGCAATTGTTGTTTAAATGTTCTTCCTTATTTTTGCAACAATCAAGTGAGTTTCTTCCTATCATCATTGTAGGTATTAATTTATGCTTTTGTCTCTGAATGCTATGAATTTACTTATAATGATGAGAGGAAAAAACCCTCCACAACTTGGGTTGTGGGAACCATGGTTAATTAACGAACTAGGGTTTGCACAACGAGATTGTAAACTAATACTAAACGCTTGTATTGTATTCTCTTCATCTTTAATATTTCTTAATGGTGTGCAATGTTAGGACTTTCCTTAATTCTCTACTTGGTTTAGCCTAGCGAGGTAGAGATTAGGAAAAGAGAATTACAACCAAGCTTTGATTTTTATGATCATTGTATTAACTTGAGTTTTGGTCAGAAGATAGTTAAATTTGGAACATATTAATAACAGTTAGTTTCCAATCACTCATGGGACCTCACCTTGTGATTGAGTATAGTCATCAAATAGGGATGAGCTAGTCGTTTGGATGAACCCTAGTTATCAGTTCTACAAGTAAAGTATTGAGATAGATCACAAGTGTAAACACTAAGTAGTTATGAATCCATGGGGAACACTTACCCTAGTTAGCTGCATTTATTTGGAATCAACATTCAATTTCTCAACAATATTACTTGTTACTTTAACAAATTCCCCCTTTTAGGAGATAATTTACTTAAAAGCTTAAATAATAGTGTTCTTCTATTTCCTTTCATATTTCCTATAGGTTCGACTCCAACAACTTTATTGGATTCTTTATTGACAACGTCCACTTCATACTTTGTCAGAAAGTGTGAGTTTGAGATTTATCAGGCATTAGTTGTATAGGGTGCATGTGGATATGTTCACGGACCACAAGAACCTTCAGTACTTGTTTACCCAGAAGAACCTGAATTTGCTACAAAGGAGATGGCTAAAGCTTCTCAAGGACTATGACATGAGTGTCGTTTATCATTCGGGCAAGGCCAATGTAGTGGCAGATGCTCTTAATAGGCTATCTAAAGAGAGTGTGTCTCATGTCGAGAATGGAAGAAAGAAGTTGGTGAAGGATGTCCATAAGCTTGATCGTTTAGGGGTTTGCCTAATAGATTATATAGATGGTGGTGTTATTGTTCAGAATGTGATGGAAACTTCATTGGTGATGGAAGTTAAAGCTAGGCAAGATGAGGATCCTATCCTAATGAAACTGAAGGAAGCTGTTCAGAATCAGAAAGTGGAGGTTTGCTTCCAAGGGGGAGATGGTGTACTTCAATATCAAGGCAGATTGTGTGCTTCGCTGTAAATGACTTGAGAGAGCTGATATTGAGTGAGGCTAATGGCTCTCGATACTCTATCCATCTAGGTTCCACCAAGATGTACCGTGATCTACGGGAAGTCTATTAGTGGAATGGCATGAAAAAGAACATAGAGGAGTTTGTGGCTAAGTGTCCTAATTACCTATAGATGAAGGTCGAGCATCAAAGGTCTCAAGGTATGCTTTAGGACATTAGTATTCCTACTTGGATGTGGAAGGAGATTAATATGGACTTCATTACAGGCTTGCCTCGTACACGCCGACAGTATGACACTATTTGGGTGATTGTGATAGGTTGACCAAATCAGCCCATTTTCTACTGGTCAAAACTACCGACTCAGCCGAGGATTATGCTAGATTGTATATTAAGGAATTAGTTAGGTTGCAAAAAGTTCTTTTGTCCACCATTTTACATAGGGTTACTCAGTTCACCTCTTAATTTTAGAGGTTATTTCAGAGGGGCCTTGGCACTCAGGTGAAGCTTAACACCACTTTTCACCCGCAGACAGATGGTCAGGCCGAGTGGACCATTCAAACTCTTGAGGATATGTTGAGAGTTTGTGTGATTGATTTCAATGGTAGTTGGGACAATCACTTGTCTCTCATCAAGTACAATAATAGTTACCACTCCAGCATTCAGATGGCTCCGTTTGAGGCTCTTTAAGGGCGGAGGTGTAGATCGCCTATTAGATGGTTTGAGGTAGGTGAGGCTACGTTGATATGGAAGATTCGGTTCATGAGGCCATGGAGAAAGTTCAGCTTATTAGAGAAAGACTGAAAATAGCCTAAAGTCATCAGATGTCGTACGCGGATGTTAGGAGAAGAGAGCTTGTGTTTGAGGTTGACGAATGGATGTTTTTGAAGGTATCTCCCATGAAGGGTGTGAGGAGGTTCAGAATAAAAGGAATGCTTAGTCCCCGATATGTTGGTCCTTATAGGATTTTGAGGCTAGTTGGCAAGGTGGCATATGACTTGGAGCTACCCACAGAGTTAGCTCCGGTACACCCACTTTTCCATGTATCTCTGTTAGAGAAATGCATTGGTGACCTAGCCTTAGATGTTCCATTAGAGGGAATAGGTGTGAAGGATAGCCTTACCTATGAGGAGATTCTGGTTGAGGTCCTTGATTGTCATGTATGAAAGTTGAGGAACAAGGAAGTAGCTTCAGTAAAGGTTTTGTGGAGGAACCAGCTTTTTGAGGGAGCTACATGGGAAGTTGAAGCAGATATAATGGTTAAATACCCGAATCTTTTCCCTACCGGCTTAATTCNCCCTGGGAGCGATGTGGGAAGCCGAGGCAGCTATGATGGCTAGATACCCGTATCATTTCCCTTCTGGCTCAGTTCCAACATGAGGTACTAGTTTCCGCCCTAGTACTCTATTCAGTTTCGTGTAAAGGCCATGTCTTTAAGTTACATTCATGTCATTGCATGCATGTATACATGAATTCGGTTTAGTTATGTATATCAGTCTGAAATCAGTCACTCTATTAGATTTTAACTTTAGTTGTTCAGTTTTGGAATTTTATTTCCTTCACCATTCTTCCAGTATGCTTATTCTACATTCGAGGATGAATGTTCCCAAGGAGGAGATAATGAAACATCCCAAAAGTCCCTACGACCAAGCCCTAGGCATGTAGCAGATTCAACAGAAAAATCTGCATTTTTCTCTTAGAACGACTCGTGGTACGAGTCGTTGTTCCATTGTATGGGTTGTAGGAGGAAGTCATGGTGACCCAATAGTTTTCCCCAACCACTGGTTATGACTCATGGAACAAGTCGTAGGTTGATGTAACGAGTCAAGGTACGACTTGTAATTTGGTGTGACTGGTCATGGCAAAGGGTCGTAGTATTTTTTTAGTGGCAAGCTTAGAGAAAAGATGGGTCATGGCATGACTAATTGTAGGAAACAACGAGTTATTGTATGCAGTCGTGGGATGGAGACCCCTAACCATGACTATGGTACAACTCGTTGTAGGAAACAATAGGTCATTGTGAGGCCCATGGTTTAAGAAATAGTGAGCCTGGAAAATATAATGGAGTAACAACAGAAAGAAACCACATGTCGTTGCTTGTGGGTACGACTCGTGGCACGCCTCATGGTTCCTGACAGTCGGTTTTTAATTAGTTATTCCCAGGGGTATTTTTGTAAACTCCTAAGCTCCTAACTCCTTAATGACATCATTTAAAGCTTCCTAAAGAGTGTTTTAAGAGGGTTTAACCTATCATAAGCCATTATTCTCTCATTCATGCTTTGAATTCAAATCAGTTTCCAAGATCAAGTTAAGGCTCCTTATTAATTTCTTCCCAAATCTTCTTGGGTGATCAAGGAAAGCTTAGGAATCAAGTTACCCTTGTATGAGGGGCCATGAATTGCTTAGCCTATTTCCTTTTCCCTTTGAGTTCAATCCTATCAGCCTTTGAATTTTTTCCACTCTCATACCCAATTTCTCCTCTAATTCATGAATTCAAGTCCTTAATCAAGTGTATTGAAATTCTAGGGTTTTAGCCCAATTTTATGTAATTATCTATGTAATGTATATGGGTCGAATCCCCCCTTATTTTAATTAATGATTTAAGACTAATGGGAAGATTACTCTCAATTTTAATTAATGATTTAAGACTAATGGGAAGATTACTCTCAATTTGATTATCGATTTATGAATTTCAAGTTATTAGAAATTATGCCCTATTATGCAAGTTTTATGAAATTCAAGCTTATGATTCCATGATTTCTAGCGTGATGAGTTATCTAGCATACATGAATGTTTATGAATTATTAACTCGTAATTCCATGATTTTGAACTATGAATTCTATTTCAAGTATATATGATTTCATGATTTGGGAAAGCCCATGCAAGTTAGTCATAATTTTGACCAAGGCCTACATGATAAGTTTTAAAGAGAGACATTTGGAGTCACGACTTCCCAATATTTAGATTTAATCTATGTTTTGAGAATATGATTATATGAGCAATATGTATGATTTGGGAGTAGTGTCTAGCACCGAGTAGGTTAAGGATTCTGAGGACCCCGGTCTCTAAACTGCACGCCAACGTAGGATATATTCTTATTCACACCTCTCAAGAGAGTGCTTCCCCCACCCAAGGGCACACACCATGATAACAAATGACATTCATCCTTTGCCCTTGCAAGGCTTAGGATAGCTCTCCTCCATGCGGGCAAGACATGGGATCATCATGCGCTCATACATGGTGGTTGTCTGTTATGATGAATTACCCATTATTCTTCATGATTTCAATTACTTATGTTCATGACTTGTGATATTATGTTTTACAAAAAATTTGACTCAACGATCAATTTATGAGCTTTCTCTTACGATTTCAAGCATGACAAGTCATATGATTTCTATGTTTAAATCTTGGGTCATTATGTTTAGTTTATGATAAACAGCTTATGATTATGTATATTTCAGATACATGGCCTTTGACATACAGTCCTTACTTTCATGAAAGTTCTTGATTTATATTCAATATTTCAATTAGCATCTTACTAAGCATGTTTTACTTAACTTACATACTAAGTACACTCCAAGTACTAACCGCATACTTTGTGCGATATCATTTCATGATATAGATTTGGGCGATTAGACTCAGCCGCACTATTAGTCCTGCTCCTATACTAGTCCAATTCAGTCACTGTTGGGTGAGTCCTCATCATTTGAGCACATTCATTTAGTTATTTTGTTATGTCAGTTTAGTTTTAGACTTGGAGTTAGCTGGGGGCTAGTCCCAACATCTCATCAGATAGTAGAGGCTTTTCAGTCATAGACTTAGTATGTTCAGCTTTGTGACTCAGCATCGTGATGTTATCATTTTTGTTTACGCTTTATGATATTTAGTTTTTCGTTTATTCATGCTTATGTTGTTTTCCACTTGATTATGCTCTTAAGTCATGCTATGTATGTACAATGGCTTAGCTTGGAGCCATTCATCATTCTAGGTCTCATGTGTCGATCCACGGTCCCAGCTCGGGTCTTGACACAATCCCACAGGGAATATGTTAAAGATATCGACTAATGCTAGTATTTACACTTTTAGTTTAATTATCTCCTTAAGGGGGTTTTAAGAGAAATAATCAAGTATCAGTATTGTGAAATGGTGTTGTTATAAAAGATATGTCATTAACTAGGGAAGTGTTCCCCGTGGTTTCTTAACTAGGTCGGGTTATTACACTTGTGATCTATTCCAATACTTAGCCTGTAGAATTAATAAACTATGTTCATCCAAACGGTTGATTTGCCACTATTAGATGATTATACTCAATTACCGAGTTAAATCTCATGAGCGCTTTCAACTAACTTTTATCAATAATTCCAAATTAACTTTTCTGCTACTGCAGCTCAAGTTAATTAATGAAAATTAATTTTAAAGGCTTTGTTGTTTTTCTCTTTTTCTAATTTGTACTTATCTAGATTCAAGAAAGAAGAGAATAAAGGCTAATCCTTACATTGCGCACTTTTAAGAAATAATTATCATGAGGAGAAGAACAATACAAGCATCCGTATTAGTTTAGAATCATATTGTGTTAACCCTAAGTAATTATTTTACCATGGTTCAAACAACCCTAGTTGTGGAGGTTTTAGATACTCATAATTGAAAGCAAGAAGTCAAAAATCATGGAAGAAATAAAAATAAACAACTTATAATAATGTAGGAATAAAACCCATGAATCAATTGCACAATAAACGGTGAAACTCAAGAACACAATGATGAACTTTGCTCAAGGTATTTCGTGCATATTGTTATCCAAGTATACTTGGGGAACTCCAAAAACATTAATACAATGGAAAAGTATCTACTCTCCTAATGAAAAATAAAAAGAAAGTATTTATACAATTAATGAAATCTTTTCCTAAATTAATAGGGATTCTGATGGGGGGATGACCTACGAGTCAAATCATGTTGCTATGAGGCGTGGCTGCTAATCATAATATGGAATGTAGCATCTGGATCTCTTAGGTGTGGGTAGATGGTACGACTCGTGATGTGCCACTACAAGTCGGAGTTGGCAATCGTGGTATGGACTTCTGAATTTCAACTTTGCTGATGATTATCCTACGGGTATGTCATATTGTTCATACAAGACTAGTATGACTCATGCAATCCACTCTTAACTAGATGATGTCATGTTTCCAATTTCTCTAAATCTCATCACGAGTCAGTGGCACTACTCATGGCCTCTGCTCGTACCATAGATTTGCACTTGCCAATTTCTGAATCTCTTCTATGGGCACCAGGTACGGCTCGTACAAATATTGTATGGATCGTAGTGTGACATGTAGCAAGTCATTTTCTGTCTTTTTGCATTTCTTTTCCAAATTCCAACTTCTGAACCTGATTTCCCTGAAAACAAAGTAAAAGAACCTCATATCCATATAAACAAACCTAAGTCCTACAATTTTTCCTATGTTTTAAGTATTGGAAGTGCTGTAAAACCATGACACTTCAACACCCTCAACTTAGAACATTTACATGTCCTCGGGCAAACAAAAACACTACTACAAATACAATGCTTAACTAAAATGTAAAACAGAAGACTCATAGCTAACAATGTCAAAGTTTGCACACATTACCACTATCAATTATCTGCCAATTTTTCATTCAAACACTCAAAACCAAGACTATTGTATACACATGCAACTACAACTCATGACACAAAGGGGTCTAGAAATGGCATTAAATGATTAACAAACAACTGGGCAATCAATAATGCTATTTATACAGACAACTGGCAGTGTGTAATACAATCCATGTACCCTCACAACAAGTGAAATCTCAAACACTCACAATGATATGCATATAAGAAACTGGGACTAGCAAAGCTCTCACTCTTATAAAGAAGTTTAAACACAATGCATGTGATAGCGTAGGCTTGCCCTTATTTTCTCTACTCTGGTTCTTCGGACAGTCGGGTTAGGATTAGTATAGGGATTTTATTGGCTTGTAATATAGGCTTGAGGATGGGTATGATAGCAATGGATTAAGTGACTTACCCTTCTTGGCACTACACATACTCTGGCTCCACATCTACCTTTTTCCTTCTTTCTCCCTATTTCCCATTTTATTCATCTTTCAACTTGTTGGTGTGGTTTCTTTTTCACTTTTTTTTTCAAAATTTATTTTTTTTCACTTTTTCATACCACACCCAACTTTTCACTTACTAGATTTCTCCTTTATTTCCCTCACACAATTAATGCACCCCTATAATAACTACCATCAACTTTGGCATTTTGCCTGAGTTAAGGTTCACAATGTCCAAGGAGGGACCAAGGTCAAAATAGGTTCATTATAAAAAAGTGGGAAGTTGAATGGTATAATTAAATAAAAGGTCAATTTAGGCTCAAACATGGGATGAAGGGATACTTATTTCATTTGGTTAGGCAATTTATACTAAAAGTGGGGTAACTCAAAAATGGTCTATGATGCTTTCGTAACTAACTATCCTCCAACCTAAGAAAAGGCTAACCAGGCACGTACTGGATCACCTACATAGTGTTGAACTAAACAAGAACCTTACTTACACTCAATAAAGGCTTATATCCCACTGCCTATTTGGTTCATGCATAGCTACACTACACTTAATCATTCTAATCTGTCAAATGCCAAAAACAATCCACATTAGTCATGCTTTGCAGTCAACACACAGAGCTAATCACAAAAAATTTTAAAAAGGGTCATTTTCTAGAAAGTACAAAAAATCAAACACACGTGCATTTTATTGGCTGTTAAATACTGCTAAATCACTTCTAATTAAACAAAAGAAAATATCCTAAACATACCGGTACTACTAGATAGAATTCTCGAGGGAAAAAATACGACAATAAAAATCCTCGGATGAATAAAACAAAAAAAGATACACCTCCCCCCTCCAAAATCATTCTTTGTCCCCAAAGTAGTAAAATGAAAACCAGGGAAGGGACATACCTATGGCACTCTAGATGCTCCTGTCATCCTCAATAGTGAAGTGTGATGGTACGCTTTCTGCCTTAGCAATCGTAGCGCTACCGGTGTCCAATGCACTCAGTGGTCTGGTGGTGATGGGGGGGGGGGGGTTATCCCTACCCCCTCAGTAATCCCAGTCTCCATAAAAACCTTAGTGGTTCTATGAGCTTAATATGGCTCACCCGATGGGTCCTTGCCGCTCATAGGCTCACTAGGCACAATAGCTAAGCTCCTCGCTAGTTCCTCTTACTCTCTCTAGTAGCTCAGACATATGTTGGTCATAAGACTTTTGACTAGCTACTTTTGCTCGCCTGTGCTCCGTCCTTGCTCTCTTCCTCCTCTTCCTAGAGGTCTCCTCATCATCTTCCCAGTTGACCTTCGCTTACCCTTATCTCTAGCGGTCGGCCCATGGCTATAGAACCTCACTAGATCTAGCTCCTCATCGATCTCATCCTCAAACAATGTGATGGTTGAGGTTGGTAATATGGCTGGCTATCAAGATGATAACTCTGTGACCTCACTCCTGAGTGTGCCCAACTCATTCCTTTGTCTCTGCACATCTAGCATCTCTACTAAATGCTCATTGAGTGGAAGCTCAAAACTGCAGACCTGGTATACAATGCTCTGGATGCCTCATCAATCTCTGCCCTCACCCATGGATTGACCTTCTCCATCATGACATTGACCTTCTTTTCTGTAATGGTCAGCTACATGGCCATCTTCTACAGGAAGTCCTGAGGTACCAATATTATCCAGTCAAAACCTGGCCTAGAATGGTCGGTGGTGAAGTGAATGATGTGCTGGGAGCATCTACTTTGTGTACGACCTTAGTGGTTGGCAATCTCACTTTGCTCAACTGTCGTGGGGTCATCATATGCTCAGCCCAATGCTATCCATAGTGCCAGGAATGTAGATTATGCTCTAACCCGACCCACCAGGTTTATCTCATCACAGATAAGTCTGATATTTATTTTCCGCGTACCTCCATTCAATCATCAATTTTTTATAGTCCTGACATCAGACTCCACACACAACCGATACACCAAGCTCGGGAAGGGGATGGTGGTGCTCAATGCTAAGGCTCTATCCTAGATTTCCCCAGCTATGATTTGAGGTATTTTAATAGAATACCCTAACATTATTCAACCACTAAACCTGCTCTATTTGTGCTTAGAGTGTTATCATTCACTATTGGTGCCAACTTGTGACGGACTAGTGTCCAACAAGCTTTCGCAATGAAATTAAGGGAAGCTGTTGTGACCTGCCATCCACTAGTCACCCAATCTATCTCCTCCTTCTCCTCAACAATAACACTAGCCAACCACTTACATGTCACTGTCGATCCTCAACACTCAACTGTTTGATCCTTTTCAGGGTCTCTATATGGTGGTTAAACTCAATAGTAGTGGTTGGAGCCTGATAGTCTAGGTCGTACAACATTTGGGCAATGGTCCTCTCCAAGATATCCACAGCTCTCCCCCAAGCTATAACACTCTCCAGCTTGGGCTGATCTTTCACCTTCTATCCGGCTGGGGTATGATGCTCCATGGTAGCCAAGTAATGGCATAAAATTCATTGGCCATGTCAGTGCTGAAGCTATCAGGGGTTCTTGCCATCCAATTGAATTCATATAGCTCAAATATCCACTTCATCTCCTCTACCTCATTCAATGCCCCGGTGATCTAGGGTTCCTTCTGAATACTCCTCTTCGGGTTTAGCTTTGATGTTAGAGATAAACCCTGCTCATAAATCTTCCAAGCACCTGGCACACACCCATGTTATTGTGTAGCTTTCTATGAGTGGGATTTGCTCATCCTCCTCCTCTTGTGCATCCTCCACAAATTCAGTTTCGCCTAAATTGTCACGACCTGAGTTGGGACCCTGCATCGAGACACGGGACCTAGAACCATGAGTGGCTCCAAGTCGACCCATGACATGAACATACATAACTAAAGAATTTGATAACATACATCAAGTGGAATTTGATAACTAAAACTTGAATTAGCAAAAGTCTAAATAGCATAACGGTCATAAAATAGAGTCAACACTCGACAAAGCGGAAAATCTACATATTGTCTTATAAGAATCTAACATGTCTGATGAACTGATGGGACAAAATCCCCAACTAGCTCGCTAAGTTCTGAAATTAAATATAACATAACTCAACACTAAACTGAAGGTCCTCGGAATATGAGGACTAACTAACGATGGGGAAACTAAGATAAGCTACAGGAAGCTGGACTAACAATGGAATTGAGTTTGACTGTCCAGACCTGTATCATAAAATGATACACCATAGTATGCGGTCAGTACATAGAATGTACTGAGTATGCAAGGTAAGTAAAACATGCTAAGTAAATGTTAACGGAAATCATGCATATAAACATAAATCACAAGATCAGGAGAGTAAACACTGCATGTTGAAATCTAAATACGAAACTTGTATAGTTATAAGCTGAATATAATATCTTAATAGAATGACCCAAAGGTAAAATAGTTATCATATGACTTTTCATAGCTGAAATCATAAGTATAAACTCGTAAATTGATCATTCGGTCAATCCTGCTATAAGACATAATATCATAAGTCATGAACATAAATAACTGAAATCATAAGGAACAATGGGAGACTTGTCATAACCGACACCATCACGATAGAGCTTACATGATAACCTAACTATCACACTCAAGTGGGCAGAGCCATCCAAAACCTTACTAGGGCTAAGGACGCTACCATGATATTGATATCAAGCTGAAGGCTCCTTATGGGCGGGGAAAACTCTCTTAAGAGGTCCCAAACAATTATATATAAACCTACATTGGTGCATAGTTCTGAGACCAACGAACCTTGGAACCCCAAGCCTACTCGATCCTAGACACTACTCCCAAAAACATGCATAGTTCTCCCATAATTTTTCAATGAAGCTGAAATTACAACCACATTCATAGTCTAACATCTCAACATGGGGAGTCTTGACTCCGAACATATCATAAGCTATAGTGGGAGTCTTGACTCCAAAATATATGATAAGATGATCTTATTATCCTTGGCTAAATCATAAAAACATACTTAACATGTGTGGGCTTTCCCAAATATTAAAATCATGCATACTTGATATAGACTTCATAATTCAAATTCATAGATTCATACATAGGTAATTCATAAACATTCATTCATGCTATGTATCTCATCATACTTGAAATCATGAATCATAAACTTGGCTTTTCATTAAACATGCATAGTAGGGAATAGTTTTTTAAAACTCAAAATTATAAAATTATAATCATTTTTTATATTAAAATATGCACATGAATCTTAAAACATGCTTTGGAGCATGAATGTAATTGACCCATTAAAATCATAGAGAATTTCATAGAATTGGGTTAAAACCCAATAAGATCATAAACTTTAACTAAGAATTGAATTCATCAAATTGAGGAGAGATTTGGGCACAAGAGTGAAAGAAAACTCTCATTCATAGCCTTATATACCTGGGTAAGCTGGATCTCTTCTTGATTTTTAAAGACCAAGAGAATTGGGGAAGAATTGATAAGGTTCAAGCTTGATATTCGAAAGGAATTTCTAAATGTTGTATGCATAGGATTTGAATGAATTAAAATAGGTTAAGCTCCCTTAAAACACTCCTTTCAGGGATTAAAATGACATAGTTTAGGAATTAGGGCTTAGAGATTATGAAAATCCCCTTACTAATTTCGCAGGAAAAATGATACTGCCAATCACCACGTGGGACGTAACGAGTCATTAGGTTCTCTAACGACTCGTTGTCTCCCATCATCACCTCCACTGAAAATTTGTAATCTACTAACCTTTTTCACCCCCACGACCAACTTAATGAGTCATTAGGGTCATGAAGACTCATCCCCTCAACCCGTTACCAACACTACAATCTTACCCTGTACCCACTTGACGGGTTATACCACGATTCATTAGGAGTCATGAAAACTTGTCGTCTATTCTGTTGACACTGCCTAAGAAAAGGAACCTATTCACACTGGGAACCACTTAATGGGTCGCTTGACGACCCGTTAGGTCACACCACGAGTCACGGAAGGACTCATTCTATGACTTGGTGCAGATTTTCCTATTTTCTCTATCTCAATCCTCGAGTCTGATCTTAGGGATATTCGGGGTATTACATTATCACCCCCTTGGGAACGTTCATCCTCGAATGTGGGTTAAGCATACAGAAAAGCTGGGGAAAGAACTTAAATCCTAAATACTAAACATCTGAAGCTAATAACTAATGGAGTGATTGTCTCCCGACTGAAATACATGACTTAATTGAATCCGTTAAACACACATACATGCTAAAACATGAAAGGAACTGATGGACATGAAGTTGACATGAAACTGCATAGAGTACTAAGGAAAAACTAATACCTCATGCTGAAATTGGGCCGAAAGGGAGATGCTAGTATTTAGCCATCATATCTGCTTCAGCTTCCTACATAGCTCCCTCAACAAGTTCATTCCTCCACAAAACCTTCATTGAAGGTACTTCCTTATTTCTTAACTTCTGAACCTGATGATCAAGGATCTCAACTGGAACCTCCTCATAGGTAGGCCTATCCTTCATACCTATGCTCTACTGGGACAACTAAGGGCGGGTCATCAATTCAATTGTTCGATAGAGATACATGGAAAATTGGATGTACCGAAGCTAACACCACTGGTAGCTCCAAATCGTATGCCACTTTGCCAACTCATCTTAGAATCCTATAAGGACCAGCATATTTTTTACTAAGCTTTTGTTTCTTCCTGAACCTTATCACTCCCTTCATGGGAGACACCTTCAGAAATACCTAATCATTAACCTCAAACTCAAGCTCTCTCCGCTTTAACATACGCATATGACTTCTTACAACTGTGAGTTATTTTCACCCTATCCCTAATAAGTTGAACTTTCTCCATGGCCTCATGAACTAAATCTGGCCCTATCAACATAGCCTCACCTACTTCAAACCAACAACCAAGTGATTTATACCTCCGCCGATAGAGATCCACAAACGGAGCTATCTAAATGTTGGAGTGGTAATTGTTATTGTTAGAAAACTCAATGAGAGGTTAATGATCATCCCAACTACCCTTGAAGTCAATCACACACGCTCTCAATATGTCCTCAAGAATTTTTAATGATCTGCTCGGCCTGACCATCTGTTTATAGGTGAAAAGACGTGTTAAGCTTCACCTAAGTACAGAAGCTCTTTTAAAACGATCTCCGAAACTGTAAGCTAAACTGAGTACCTCTATTTTAGATGATGGACAAGGGAATTCCGTGCAATCAAAAAAACTCTCCAATGTACAATCTAGGATAGTCCTCAACTGAATTAGTAGTCTTTACTGGTAGGAAATGTGTTGCTTTGGTCAACCTTTCTACAACCACCCAAATAGAGTCATACTATCGACGTGTATGAGGAAACCCTGTAATGAAGTCTATATTGATCTCTTTCCATTTCTTGTTAGGGATACAAATGTCCTGCAGCATACCTCTAGGTCTCTGATGCTCAACCTTCACTTATTGACAATTTGGACACTTAGCCACAAACTCCACTATGTCCTTCTTCATGCCATTCCACCAATAGACCTCCCGCAGATCACGGTAAATCGTGGTGGCAAGGGTGGATAGAATATCGAGATTTACGAGCCTCTCCCAACATCCGCTCTCTCAATTCCTTAACACCCAAGAAATGTAAACGACCTTGATAGTGAAGTACGCCATCTCCCCCTTGAGAAAAGACCTCCACCTTCTAATTTTGGATCTATTCCTTTAGCTTTACTAAGATAGGATCCTCATCTTTCCTAGCCTTGACCTTGGTCACCAATGAAGATTCTAAACCATTCTGAACAATGACAACACCATCTGTGGAGTCAACATAAAGAACCGCTAAACGAGCAAGCCTATGGAAATCCTTCACCAACTCCTTCCTACCATCCTCTATGTGGGACACGCTCTCAATTGACACTCTACTAAGGGAATCCTCCACTACATTGGCCTTGACCAAATGGTAAAGGACACTCATACGTAATCTTTGAGAAGCTCTAGCCACCTCCTTTGTCGCAAATTCAAGTCCTTTTGAGTGAGCACATACTGTAGGCTCTTGTGGTTCGTGAACACATCCACATGCACCCCATTGTCATGACCCGAACATAGACTCAGATCGCAACACGAGACAAGGAGCCCTGAGAGACTCTAAGTCGACCCATAGCATGAACATACCTCTAACTCAATCAAAAGAAGCGGAATACTCAACATAATAACATAAC
>JACEIK010007497.1:39934-57073 GCA_018107945.1 Datura stramonium | reverse complement strand
TAGAGGAATGGGTCCAGTCCCTGTGGGTTCGACATTCCGGTTCTTAAAAAGAGCCACTATATTACTTGCACGACCCGTACACTTGCGGGCTCATCAGCAACTGTATCATAAAATGATATAGCATAATAGTATGCGTCAGTACTTTGAATGTACTGAGTAAGTGAGAGAAACCATACACAAGAAATAAAAGTGCTAAACTGAAAAGACATTCAATGACCAACTGAAGCTATTGAGCTGAATAACTAAAAGAACTGAGATGGTCTAAAAGACCCTGTTTGATGGTTAAGAACATGCCCTAAATATGAGGTACTAATTTGAACTGATCTGAAATTGAGCTGAGCTGACTAGTGGGAGAGTCTATAACCGACATATAACCACGTGAGCTAGACGTGGAGTCCAATGTATACACCCCATGGGTAGAACCCAATATACCTTGCCGGGGTATAGAGGCATGAACTGGGTGATCACAAGATTCTGGGTCTATGAGGCCAATAAAACTGCAACCTATGGTGGCAGCATAGTTCTAGGAACCTAGATGCATTGGAACCGTGATCCGCTCTCTGCTAAGTTCTACTCCCACTGGATAGTCCTAGACTGATACTAAGCTGATATCTCAAAACTGGGGCCCAAGACTAGTTAGCAATACCTATTTGGAAGAACTCTGAGAGTCTTATCGCACAGAATTCTGGAATTGGTTCTAAGACTGGTCAGAGCTGCTTATCTGGAAGCATCGTAACCGTCTAAAGAATAAGCCGTAATCTATAATTGGGGTCCTCATGCTGGTCAAATATGCTTATCTAAAAGTGTCATCACCGCCTAGTGAACCACTAAAACTGAGTTCTAAATCTGATTTTGATAACTGGGAGGTACTACCACACCTCAGGAATTTCTGTAGTCAAACTGATCAGCTAACATTTCTGACTAACAATGGATATTCTAGCATTTTGACTAAAATCAAACTGACAATAGTCTGACTGACGTTCAATACAATCAACAACAAGGGAGTTCCCAATACTGATAAAATCAAGCAAAAATTTCAATATGTAAACACTATTGCAAGGTTCTAGTTTCTCTGTATTCAAGACTAGGGTTAGATTTCACATCATAGGAATAAGCAACAATGTAGTCACAAACTGGTGGAAAAACATCAACAACTAACATAAATGATATTTCACATGATTTAAGCAAGGTCTAACAGATAAATTCAACACATTCAAAAGTCTTAGGGCTAGAACTAATAGAGAAGACAAAGAAGGATTTTGGGGGCACAAGGGAAGAACTATTCCCTTGTTGAATTCCCACTTACCTGGTGAAGAAGCCCGAAGAATTTCCTTGCAAAACCGAGGAGAAATGGATTGCCCCAGTTCTTGCTCTAAAATGCTCGGAGAGAAATCCTATGTAGTTTTATGAAAGTCTAAATGGGAAAAAACGAGGAAGGAAACCGTTTAACCCCTCTAATAGTCTAAGAATATGATTAAAACGATGTAGTTTAGAGTCCAGTGGGGTAGGAAGTTACTGAAAGACCCTTGAAAAACTCGCAGGGGAAAACTGATCGAATGTCCCCACGGGGGACCTAATGGGTCGTGCCCAGTGACCACGACTCGTGGGCACAGTCATCAAGTGCACTGCCTGATTTCTCTCTGCGGGTCACCACGAGGGACATTACGAGTCATGGTTGGTGACTATAACTTTTGGTCACCTCTCGTGGTCTCCACTACCCAAAATTTCCTGGAGTCCCCATAGGCGACACCACGACTCGTGGTGTCCCAAACGAGTCATGGTGAGGACCCATTGGGTACACTACCTGACTTTTCCAACTTTCAATCCATCACTGACCAAGGATCACCCCACGAATCGTGGTGTTGACCACGAATCGTGGTCACACCTGTGGCCACCTATCTTCCAAATTTCCAGCCAAATTCCAAGTCCTCACCATGAGTCAGTTAACGTGGTCAACCCCCACGGGTCATAGAACAACTCGTTCCTTGACCTGGTGCAGATTTCCAATTTTCTCTATTTCAAGTCCCGGGTCTAGTCTTTGAGTTTCTGGGGCATTACAATATCTCCCCCTTAGGAACATTCATCCTCGAATGTTGGAAAATACACAGGAAAGCAGAGCATGGCAATCTTTATACACAAATGATCATGAAAGCTGAAAACTAGCAGAATGACTACCTCTGAACTGAATCACAAGTCTAAACTGAATTCACTAGTCATACACATATTCATTTACATGAAAGAAACTGAAACACACAAACTAAAAGAAGTTTTGGGAAGGAAATTGATACCTTAAACTGAAACTGAGCTGGAACGGAACAAATGGGGGTATCTAGCCATCATATCCGCTTCGGCCTCCCACGAAGCTCCCTTAACCTGTTGATTCCTCCACAAGACTTTGACCGAAGCTACCTCCTTGTTTCTCAGCTTACGAACATGACGGTCAAGGATCTGGACGGGGACCTCCTCATATGAGAGATTATCTTTCACTCCAACACTGTCCAATAGCACAATTGAAGTTGGATCACTGGTGCGCTTCTTCAATAGTGACCCATGGAATACTGGGTGCATAGATGCCAACTCTAAAGGTAATTGCAACTCATAAGTTACCTTGCCAATTCGCCTTAGAATTTTATAGGGTCCCACATATCTCGGAATGAGCTTTCCCTTCTTCCCAAATCTCATCACCCCTTTCATGGGTGAAAGTTTTAGATAAACCTAGTCATCCATAGCAAACTCCAATTCTCTTCTCCTCACATCAACATAATATTTCTGACGGCTCTGAGCTGTTTTCAATCTTTCGCTAATGAGTTGTACCTTCTGCAAAGCTTCATGAACCGAGTCTGGCCCGATTAAAGTAGCTTCACCAACCTCAAACCACCCAATCGGAGATCTGCACCTCTTACCATACAATGCCTCAAACGTGGACATCTGGATACTGGAGTGGTAGCTGTTGTTGTACGCAAACTCGATAAGAGGCATGTGGTCATCCCAACTACCCTTGAAATCAATCACGCATGCTCTTACCATATCTTCTAGGGTCTGAAAAGTCCGCTCAGCTTTCCTATCTATCTGCGGTTAAAAAGTTGTGCTAAGATTGACCTGGGTACCAATTCCCTTCTGAAAATACTTCCAGATATGCAAGGTGAACTGGATACCTCTGTCTGAGATAATGGATAATGGCACACCATGAAGTCTGACCAACTTCCGGATATAAATCCTAGCATAGTCCTTAGCTAAATATGTAGTTTTAATAGGGAGGAAGTGTGCCGACTTAGTCATCCGATCTACTACTACTAAGATAGAATCATGTTGCCGACGAGTTTGAGGCAGACCCATAATAAAATCCATATTCACTTCTACACACTTACAGGTGGATATGCTGATATCTTGAGTCATACGTACCAGTCTCTGGTACTCTACTTTGACTTGCTGGAAGTTCAGGCACTTAGCTACAAATTCAGTGATGTCTCTCTTCATGTTGTTCCACCAGTAAATATCCCGTAAATCGCGGTACATTTTAGTAGCACCAGGGTGTATGGAGTACCTCGATCTATGTGCTTCAACTAGTATCTGCTATCTAAAATCACTGACGTCCGATACACACAATCTGCCCTGGTAACGGAGCACACCATCTCCCCATTTGGATAAAGCCTCAACCTCTTTTCTGAGAACCGCTTCCTTAAGTTTAAGTAGGACGGTATCTTCATCCTGTTTGGACTTAACTTCAACAACTAACAAGGAATCTGACTCACTTTGCATTACCACTCCACCCTCAACTGAGTCAACCAATTGCACCCCTAACCGAGCTACTCTGTGAATATCCTTCACCTGTTCCTTTTTTCCTTCCTCAACTTGAGTCACTCTCCCCATAGGCACTCTGCTCAGGGCATCAGCCACCAAATTGTCTTTGCCCGGGTGATATAGCACACTCATGTCATAGTCTTTCAGGAGCTCTAACCACCTTTTTTGATGAAGATTTAGATCTTTCTGACTGAACACATACTGGAGGCTTTTTTGATTAGTGAAAACATCCACGTGAGCCCCATATAGATAGTGTCTCTAAATTTTCAATGCAAACACCACCTGCCAGTTCTAAGCCATGAGTTGGATAATTCATTTCATCAACCTTGAGCCATCTGGAGGCGTAGGCTATCACCTTGCCCCGTTGCATCAAAACGCAACCGAGTCCAACTCTGAAAGAGTCACAATAAACTTCAAACCCATTTGATCCTTCTGGTAGGGTCAACACTAGAGCGGTAATGAGTTAAGATTTTAAATCCTGGAAACTCTTCTCACACGCATCTGACCACTAAAATTTCACCTTCTTATGAGTCAGCCTAGTCAGAAGGGATGCTATAGAAGAAAAACCTTCCACAAAGCATCGATTATACCTAGCTAGACCTAAGAAACTTCTGATTTCGGTTGGGCCAGTCTTTCACCAATGCTATCTTTTGAGGATCGACCTGAATACCCTCACCCGAGACCACATGACCCAGGAAAGTCACGGACTTTAACCAGAATTTGCATTTGCTGAACTTGCCGAACAATTAACGGTCTCTGAGTGTCTGAACTACTATCCTCAGGTGATTAGCACGCTCTTCCTTATTTCTAAAGTATACTAGGATGTAATTGATAAAGATAATGAAGAACATATCCAGATACTTCTTAAAAACTCTATTCATCAAGTCTATAAAAGCTACAGGGGCTTTTGTCAGTCCGAAGGACATAACCACAAAATCGTAGTGACCATATTGAGTCCTAAAAGTTATTTTCATTATATCACACTCTCTGATCCTTAACTGATGATAACCCGACTTTGAGATCTATTTTGGAAAAACAATTTGCTCCGTGAAGTTGGTTGAACAAGTCGTCAATTCTGAGTAGGGGATACTTGTTCTTGACTGTGACCTTATTCAACTGATGATAATCGATGCACATTCTGAGGGTACCATCTTTCTTTCACATGAATAGTACTGGAGCACCCCAGGGAGATATGTTGGCTCTGATAAAACCCTTATCAAGAAGGTCTTTCAACTGCTCCTTCAACTTCTTAAGCTCGACTAGAGCGAGGGATAGAGATGGGATGAGTATCTAGGAGAAGGTCTATACCGAAGTTGATTTCCCGTTCAGGAGGAACTTTAGGGAGATCTTCGGGGAACACATCAGAAAATTCGGTAACAACAGGGACTAACTAGATAGTTGGGGTCTTACAATTGGAATCTTTGACCAGAACTAGATGATAGATACATCCCTTAGAAATAAGTTTCTGGGCCTTAAGGTAGGAAATAAACCGACCCTTAGGCATTGTACTACTGCCCTTCCACTCTAACACTAGCTCATTTGGAAACTGAAATTTGACAATTCTAGTTCTACAATCGACTGAGGCATAATCGGAGTGTAACCAATCCATGCCAAGGATGAGTTCAAAATTAACCATGTCTAATTCTACAAGATCGGCTTGAATGACCTTATTGAAGACTGATACTGGGCAGTTTCTATACACCCAGCTGGCTCTAACTGACTCGCCAATGGGGGTGGAGACTGATAATGGTTCTGAGAGAACCTCTAGACTGATTTCCAATTGGACTGCTACATAGGGAGTCATAAATGAAAGTGGGGCTCCTGGATCTAGCAAGGCATATACATCTAGGTGGAAAAGATTCAACATACTCGTGACCACATCAGGTAAGCTTTCCTGATCCTGACAGGAAGACAATGCATAAAAACGATTTTGGTGATGGCCGCCATCTGTACCTTAAGTTCTAGCCTGTTGAGCTAGTCGGCCTACTATAGTTGCTGAGGTAGTGGATTGTGACCTTTGTCGTCCTACTGACAGGCATTCCTTAAGTTGATGACTAAGCTATCCACAACTAAAACATCCCTATCGACCCTACAGACACTCTCCTGGGTGGTTCTTGCCACACTTAGGGAAAGCTGGATACCTGGTACTGGCACTATAGCTCTGGGAATGAGAGTTAGATGCTCTACCCCTCCGCTCCTGGAGGGACCGAAAGGTAGGGGTGCTGGCTAAGCTGGGTGTTGGAGCCTTCTGCTACTGCTGCTGGGGGCGGCTACTACCGCCAGACCTCTAGTGGCCATAATCTGATTGGCCAGTCCTTGCCCGCTTGTTCTTTCGCTCCATGTCCCTCAGTTTTTCTGCATCAATCTACTGGGCATAGACAATTAGGTTGGAGAGGTCAATATCCTTAATCAACACCGTTGTCCTGCACTCTTTGAGGACTACGTTTGACACCCCATTAACAAACTTCAACATACAAGCCCTTGGCTTGGCCACCATTTCTGGAGCGTATTTGGACGACCTGGTGAACTCCAGGGCATATTCTTCTACTGTCCAGTTTCCTTGTCTCAAATTCATGAACTCCGCTACTTTTGCCTCCCTGAGCTCCCGAGGGAAGAATCTTTCGGGAAGGCTATAAGTGAACTCCTCCCATTCCACCGGTCCTGCTCCCGCTAGCCTCCCCTCCTTCTATTGTTCATACCAAATCTAGGCTACCCATTTTAGCTGGTACGCAGCCAAGTCGGCACTCTCTGAGGAACTGACACCCATAATTCGGGTGATCTTTCTGATATCGTCCACAAACTCCTGTGGGTCCTCTCCCATCTTAGATCACTGAAAATCTGGAGGGTTCATCCAAGTGAAGTCCGGCACTCGGGCAGCTGCGGTGGACCCATTATTGTGGCTAGAACCACCAGCTGGTTCACTTGGTGGGTAACCATTTGAGCAAGCAGCTAGATAGCCGCCCTGAACTCTACGGTAGACACTAAGTCATCCTGAGGAGCTGCCGGGGCTGGAAGGGCACGTTGGTAAGCATTATCGGCCCTTCTTCCATTACCACATCGCGGAGGCATAATGCACTGAAACGAAAAAGAGCACGAGTAAGGAGAATGATTCTGGAATTGAATTTCAATGCACGATAAAGAGTATAAATAAAAGGAAATTTTCCTAATAACATCTTGTAGCCTCCCCATCATAAGTGTGGAGCGCTTCACACCAAGCAAAGGGACACTACTTGATGTGGCTTTCAGACATCCGAGGATACTCTAAACCTAGTGCTCTGATACCAAGTTTGTCATACCCCGAGCTTACACCCTAGACAGGACACAGTACTTGGAGTCACAAGTAACCCGAAGTCAACTCCTGGTCTATCATACATTGGCATTCTGAGTAAACATATAAATATATACAACGGAAGTTTAAATAAAAAATATAAACATTTAAGAGAATGAAGTTGATTCATAATGTTTGAAAACATTTGAACAAAACCACAAGTCTGAAAAACCAAATCTGAGTCTAAAAGGCTCTACAACTGATGAGTTGCTGGGACAAGCCCCCAGCTAACTCCGAATCTAAATAGAAGAAAGCAAAACTGAGTAAAATGATCTTCGTCCTCAAAAGATGAGGATTCACCCCTTAGAACCACCGAAGTCTTCTGAGAGAGATCGACTAGCGAGGCTAAGACTGAGATCCTGCAACTATATCATAAAATGATACAACATAAAAGTATCTGTCAGTACTTTGAATGTATTGAGTAAGTGAGAGAAACTATGCACAAGAAATAAAAGTGTTGAACTGAAAATACATGCAATGACCCACTGAAGCTACTAAACTGAATAACTGAAACGGTCTAAAACACTGTTTTTGATGGTCAAAACATGTTCTAAATCTAGAATACTGATCTGAACTGATCTAAAACTGAGCTGAGCTGACTAGTGGGAGAGTTTATAACCGACATATAACCACGTGAGCTAGATGTGGAGTCTGATGTATACACCCCATCAGTAGGACTCAATATACCTTGCCAGGGTATATAGGCATGAACTGGGTGATCACAAGAGTCTGGGGCAATGAGGTCAATAAAAATATAACCTACAGTGGCGACGTAGTTCTAGAAACTTGGGTGCGCTGGAACCCCAGTCCGCTCAATGCTAAGTCCTACTCCCACTTAATAGTCCTAGATTGAATACTAAGTTGATAGCTTAAAACTGGGGCCCAAGATTAGTCAGCAATACCTATCTGGAAGCACCCTAAGAGTCTTATTGGACCAGATTCTGGAACTGGGTGCTAAGACTTGTCAGAGCTGCTTATCTAGAAGCGTCATAACCATCTAAAGAACAAGTTGTAATCTATAATTGGGGTCCTCATGCTGGTCAGAGCTGCTTATCTAAAAGTGTCATGACCGCCTAGTGAACCACTAAAACTGAGTTCTGAATTTGATTCTGATAATTGGGAGGTACTACTGACACCTCGGGAATTTCTGTAGACAAACTGATCAGCTAACATTTCTGACTAACACTGGATATTCTAGCATTTTGACTGAAACCAAACTGACAATTGTCTAACTGATTTTCAATACAATCAACAACATGGGACTTCCCCACACTGATAGAATCAAGCAAAAAATTCTATATGTAAATACTATTGCAAGGTTCTAGTTTCTCTGTGTTCAAGACTAGGGCTAGATTTCACATCACAGGAATAAGCAATAACGTAGTAACAAACTGGTGGAAAAACGTTAATAATTAGCATAAATGATATTTCACATGATTTAAGCGATATCTAACAGATAAATTCATCACATTCGAAAGTCTCAGGGCTAGAACTGATAGAGAAGACAAAGAAGGATTTTGGGGGCACAAAGGAAGAACTATTCCCTTGTTGATTCCCACTTACCTGGTGAAGAAGCCCAAAGAATGAACTGATTGAGAAGACAAAGAAGGATTTTAGGGGCATAAGAGAAGAACTATTCCCTTGTTGAATTCCTACTTACCTGGTGAAGAAGCCCGAAGAATTTTCTTGAGAAACTGAGGAGAAATGGACTGCCCAAGTTCTTGCTCTAAAATGCTCGGAGAGAAATCCTATGTTATTTTATGAAAGTTTGAATGGGGAAAAATGAGGAAGGAAATCATTTAATCCCTCTAATAGTCTGAAAATATGCTTAAAACAACGTAGTTTAGAGTCTAGGAGGGTAGGAAGTTATTGAAAGACCCTTGAAAAACTCACAGGGTAAAACTGATCGACAGTCCCCATGGGGAACCTAACGGGTCGTGCCCAGTGACCCCGACTCGTGGTCACGGTTGTCAAGTGTGCTACCTGATTTCTCTCTACGGGTCGCCATGAGCGACCTAACGGGTCATGGTTGGTGACCACCTTTCCATCATTTTTCAATGAAGNCCAGGCACCAGGTGTGCCTCAGCCCACCAGTTAGTAGTCCAGGTGCCCCTGATTTCTCTCTACGGGTCGCCATGAGCGACCTAACGGGTCATGGTTGGTGACCACGAGTCTCATGGTCTCCACTTCCCAAAATTATCTGGAGTCCCCAAGGGTGACACCACGACTCGTGGTGTCCCAAACGAGTTGTGGTGATGACCTTTTGGGTACACTGCTTGACTTTTCCAACTTTCAATCCATCACTGACCACTGATCACCCCACGACTCATAGTGTTGACCATGACTCGTGATTACACCCGTGGCCACCCATCTTCCAAATTTCTAGTCAAGTTCCAAGTCCTCACCACGTGTCAGTTAACGACTCGTGGTCAGCCCCACGGGTTACAGAATGACTCGTTTTGTGACCTAGTGCAGTTTTCCTAGTTTTCTCTATTTCAAGTCCCGGGTCTAGTCTTTGAGTTTCTGGGCCAATCACACACTCTATTGATGGTGTGTTTCCAAGTTTGAAAATCTATTGAGAGGTTGACTATTTGCAAAGAGAAGAGTGAATTTCTCTAGATTTGAAGAAAACCCATCGAGAAGATTGAGTATTGAACGACTTCACAAGATAAGAAAGAAGATGAGAGAATTCATCCATGAGATTTTGTTTACAATATCCAAAAGTTAGAAGGTGATCAAGAATGAAGTGCCTATAGTTGTGAAGACGTACCAAATGAGGAGGTTGAAAATGATGCTATATTTATCCAGAAAGACTGAAGAATATAAAATGACATTTAAGTTTAAGGGAGAATTGTCACTACCCAAGTGACCATGATTGACACCCACACTATCTCCTTCGGTGGGAAAACCAACAAATCCCGATTAATTTCCCAAATCCGACAACAAAATGAATAAATCACCTTATAAAAATAATTAGCGGAAGCATTAAACGGAAGGAACAAAATAACGTTCAACTGTCTTAAACATCCCCAGGATCTGAAAGTCATTGTACTTGAGGGCATCTACCTTGGACTATCTAAAAGTAGTAAATTAAGAAAATTAATGAAAACAATGTCTACAAAGATAGGACATCTGCTACGGTGGAATTTGAAGCATCCCATCCTGATCTGCTCACCGTCACATAAGTTAGCTTCTTGCTCTAAAGATGGGGTCACGATAAGCTTCCTGGGTCGAGGTCTGCACTTAGAAAAAACTGCAGGAGTCGCATCAGTACAAAGAAAAGTACCATCGACTGACCTTAAATAATAACATATATAAGAGAAATAACTATATACAATTATCTCAGAACACAAGCTCAGTAAATAATACTCATTCAAAACTTCAATCTATGTAGGGTGCTAGCCGTCCTGCTCATTGGATTGGGCCTTGCTGCAGAGGTCACTTGACCGCTGCCACGGTCTCGCTGCAGCTGTATAGGTTCCGCTGCGGTAGCTTGAATTAGATGCACCCTTATAGTTCCTGTTAACTCTCTTTCAACATTCTACACATCACAACCATCCAAGCTACTCATATCCATTAGTACAACAATCAATATACTGTAACCTCTTGGAATATACAATGAACCATTCGTAATAGATTTCAAAACTCATTACGAGTTCTTACTTAACTTTACATTTACCGTCAAATAATCATAAACACATCAATATTTCTAACACATAGAATACACAGCTAGGAATTCAATTCATTCAAGTGCTCATATTCTCGAAGCGGTCTTATTTCTTTACACTCAGTCCAATAACATAAAAAATGGTGATATGCCAGGCACATGCCTCTGTCTTATCACTATGAACACTCCAACACTAATCATCGATGTACATACATGCTAGAGGGTCTTATTTCTGCCTTTCTAGTCATGACCCGCTGGGGACTCTAGAAATCCATGTCTGTACTGGTGTGGTATCCGCTCTCACTCATCTGCTCGTTCAGATGCTTCCCTCGGGCACGAGCTACTCATCTCCAGACAATATCATGTTATCCATTTTATTAACATATTTCGGTATTTTACCCCTAATTCAATTTATTTGACCCTTGAGAGTTCTCATCTTACCTCCCTCAACTTGCATACTCATACCATTCATGGATCATTTTCAAACAATACAAAATAATATGAACAACCTCTCAACATCCCATTTCAACATTACATAAAAGACAATAGCATGGTAAGATCATTTAACAAGGGAATCATATAACAAGCAATGCCCAGAGACTAATACACACATTATCATTCCAAACAAATGCATACCATTATATAAAGTCTAACTTATTCTAAACCATAACCTACCTTGATTTGAAGGATTCGAATAGCAATCACTCTGCTGGAGCCTAGCCTTTTCTTAGCGTTTTGGAACATTCAAAATCTAGAAACAAGAGATTGAAGGATGATTCAATAGACTACTTTGGGAAACAAGGGTTTTGGAATTCAACCCCGCCCCCATTCTACCCGTCCTCGCAGTCTTAATCAATAATCATGAGTTAATCACCCTCTAATTCCACCACAATCATTCAAACTCGATTCATGGAGTTTCTACTCTCCAAACCCCCTTTCCAACAATTTTAATATCAAAATCCCCACTTTTACCGAACTTTAGGTCTCAAATTGTAGTAATGATGAACTAGCACCATAACATTCACCCTAGGGAGTATTAGTTACATGCTTACAAGCCTAGGAATCAATAACCTTCAACACCCAACCAACTTACCTTATTTTCATTGTTCTAGGGTGCTTAACTTCAAATCACCATTATGGAGCACCCACAGATTTATCAGGTGTTAGAGAATCACAAGATAAAGGTATTAACAAGGAAATATTACCTTGCAATATGAAATTTTCCTAGTCCTTGAAAATTCAAGAGCTCACCCACTTCTTACCTTATAAATATGGGATAAAACCCCTGAAACCCCACTTAAAACCCATTTACTGCCTCCCGTCATCCGCTGCAGTGAAACCGCTATAGTGCCCAAGACGCCGTCACAAAAGATCTACTCGTAAATCTCCTAATTTGTTATGGAGGGCCTCCGACTATGGTAACAATTTTGTTGCAGCTATTATCCCTTCTCTACAATGGTCCCTCATAACTAGTCACTCCCATTTTCGACACCCAAACCATTCCTTAACTTTAAAATTTTCAATAACACTCACACAACACCTTACTTCCAATGACCTGGGAAAGGAGGGGGGTTTCTAACTTATTTTCCCTCATAATAATAGGTGGGTCATTACAGAAAATACCAATTAAAATACTATTTTTCTCTGAACATCCTACAAAACTGAGAAAGGAGACATACCAGATTCTATAAATAGTTGGGGATATTTGTTCCGTATGTCGGCCTCAGTCTCCCAAGTGGCTTCTTCTATGGGATGATCCTCCCACTGGACCTTTACCATTGCAATATCCTTTGATCTCAACTTACGGACCTCTGTATCTACTATAGCCATGGGCTCTTCCTCATAGGACAAGTTCTCATCAAACAGCACTGAATCCGATATGATTATGTAAGACCCATCCCCATGGTATTTCTTAAACATGGAAACATGAAATTTTTGATGCATTAATGAAAGTCCTTACAACAAGGCTAATTCATAAGCTACTTTCCCCATATGCCAAAGAATCTCGAACAGCCCAATGTACCTCGGGCTAAGTTTTCTCCGCTTTTCAAACCTCATCGCCCCTTTCATGGGAGAGACCTTGAGCAACACTTGCTCTCCCACTATGAATTCCATATCCCTTACCTTTCTATATGCATATTGTTTCTGTCTACTTTGAGAAGATAACAGTCATTCCCAAATCACCCAAACCTTTTCCAAGGACTCCTTAAGCAAGTCAGTTCCCCAAGGTCTCACCTTGAATGCATTGAACCAATCGATTGGAGACCTGTATTTCATCCCATATAGAGCTTCAAATGGTGCCATGACAATACTCAAGTGATAGTTGTTGTTGTAAGCAAACTCTGCCAAAGGTAAAAATTTATCCTAATAGCCATCAAAATCAATCACGTAGGCTCAAAGCATGTCTTCTAACATCTAAATTGTCCTTTTAGACTGCTTTTCTATCTGTGGATGGATGGCTATGCTCAAGTCCAACTTGGTACCTATTTTTTCCTGCAAGGTCCTCAGAAATGGGAGATGAACCGTGTGCCCCAGTCCAAGACCATTGACACTAGCTCCCCATGCAACCAAATCACCTCTTTCACAAACCATTTGGCCAGTCTCTAGCATTATAAGTCACTTGAACAGGTAAGTTGTAACACCTCAAAAGTCCCTAAGATTAGTCCCGAGGGATGAATAAGAGAAAATAGGAAAGTCTGCACCAGATCACAGGACGAATCATCGAGTGACCCGTTAAGTCACTTGATGGGTCATTCAGAGACCCATTAGGTGCATGAAAGTGGTGAAAAGTTGGGTTCCAGAGAGTCTTGACATCTGGTTAAGTGATACAATGAATCGTCAAGTGAGGCGTCAAGAGAAGATCAGAAAAATTGAGAAGAAATTACCAGTGGCAATTGATCATGGGATGACCCGTTGATAACGCTCAAACTCATACTCCTGATAAAGCATAAAACAGATGTTGTCAATAAAGAACACAACAAATTTTGGGGTCGCACCCACAGGAAATATGGTCAAGATATAAACTAATGCAGGTATTTAAGCTTTTAGGTATGTTATCTCCAAAAGGGGGGTTTATAAAAATAACTATAAAACAAGATTGAAAATCAGTTGTCGTTTATCAAGATTTGCAATTAACTAGGGTAAGTGATCTCAATGGGTTCATTACTACGTCGGGTTTACACACATGATCTATCCCAATGCTTACTTGTAGAACTGATAACTGGGGTTCATCCAAATGACTGGTTCGTCCCTATTGGATGACTATACTCAATCACCAGGGTAGGTCTCATGAGCGATTTCAATTCAACCATTATCAATTTGTTCCAAATTAACTATCTTGTGGCTGCAACTCAAGTCATACAATGACCTATAAAGATCAAGGCTAATTTGTTGTAATTCTCTTTTCTTAATCTCTACTTCTCTAGGTTCAAGCAAGTAAAGAATTCGGGAAAGGCTTAACATTTCTCTTCGTTAAGAAACATTAAAGATGAAGAAGAGAAAATAATACAAGTGTTTATCATTGGTTTTCGAATCACTATGTGTAACCATAGTTTATTAATTCAGCATGGTTCCCACAATCCTAGTTGTGGAGGTTTTAGCCTCTCATGATTGTAAGATCGTTATTAGAATCCATAGACAAACATATAATTGAATACTTACAAAGATTATTGAAATAAAATCTGCTTTGAATATTGCAAGAATTGATGAAAAAACTCAAGAATAATGAAGAAATCCTAAACAAGAAAATCTCCAAGACTTGAATTAATTGTTAACAACGTAAGAAAAACTCAATTCTTGACTCTCGTCGTGTCTAATCGCGCCTCTCTACTGAAAATAACTTAAAAAGTATTTATACAAATAATTGGAACCTTCTCCTAAGTAAATAGGGAAACTACCAAAAACACTATCACCTACGACCCATAACAGTATTGTATGGGTCGTACCTTGACTCATACCTTGGCTGGCTTCTACTGAATCTGGCTAAGTGTTGAGACGTGGTATGGCTTGTACCAAGAACCTATGGGTCATACAATCTTCCTATGGCTTGAACTTTCACTTGCTGACATTCTCTGTTTACTTCCAATGATGTTCTGGTAAAACTCGTACCTCAGTTCCATGATCCGTAACTCCTTCTCGTACCTTGAGTTCTGCAAGTCTTCTATTCTTTTGGTCTCTTCCATGGTTCCTTGGTATGAGTCTTAGGCAGGTCTCACGACTAGTGATTTCGACTCGTACCAAGACACTTGGCCTGTGCAATTCCTCCTAGAACTTTCTACGATTGTCATGGTATGGCTCATACCATGAGCCGTAACTTGTTTCTGCCTTACACTTTTCTCCTGGGCCTTTCCACGATTCTCAGCGCGGCTCGTATGGAGATTTGTACTAAGCTATTTTTATGCATTTTCTCCATCTTTTTCTCAATTTATCTCCAACATCGATCTTCCCTGAAAACAAAGTAAAAGTGTCTTATATCCATATAAACACACTTAAGTCCATGCTATTTTTCCAATATTAAGCGTCGAAAGTGCTGTAAACTCACAGCACATGAACACCCTCAACTTAAGACTTTTTCATATCCTAAGAGAAAACAAAAACTAAAAATGATGCTTAACCAGAAAGTAAACCTAGAATACCTACAGCCAACACAACAAAATTTGCTTTATGAATCACCATTAGCTAATGGCCCCTTTTCTATTCAAACTAAGTCAGTTATGCACACATGTAACCAAAATCAATGACATACAAGAATCAAGATATGACATCCAACTATCAGCAGAGAATTGAGTTATCACCAATGGGATAAGACAGGGCGAGGAAACAATGGGCAAAGCGGCAAGATTGCAGGCACAATAGTTTTCCTACGAAGGGGGACTGGGCTTCAACATCTCGAAGGACGGCTTGCCACGAAACCCGGCTTCAACATCCTGAAGGAAGGCTTTCCAAGTCAGTCGAACAGTAAATTTCATCAAAGACATAAAAGAATTTCCCTACAAAAAGGGGCTGGCTTCTACATCCACCCGAACGGTTTGCCAAGCTACACAACTTGGAAAATCTTTTACTCCACTTATAAATTTAGCCGTTTATAAACTTCGAAAAACTATTATACTTGTAACAAGCTTTCTTACCCGATGTGTCGAGGCCCTATACTACTTCAAAAGGATCAGCCATGCCATGGCTTTTGAAAGGAAGAACAAGAGAGAATTTAGCAATCACTCATATTATTGAACAAAGAAATTTTTTTTACAAGACTCAACTAGCTGCATTCTACTCTGATCTACAATGGACAGCCTAGCCTCCTTTATATAGAGGTTAGGAGACAACAATATAGACTTGGCACACCTTTCTAGAAGCCTAACAAAATGAAAACAACACACTTATTTACATGGCCTAATAAAGACAAATCTAGCATGATTATTTAAACAAACTCATCTACAAAGCCTAATAACTACAGAAGCCTAATAAAACAAATGACCTAATAAAATGTCTAGTCTAATATGCACAAGGAAGCCCATGTGAAATGCATGTGAAGTAGGGTCCGCGTTCGTCCTTATTTGGGTAGTAACTTTTAGCGGGTGATCTGAGGCGGTTAGCTTCCAGATTCTCGCACACGTCTTGCAGACGTCATCATCCATTATTTTGTGGGACAATGCATGGAGGTGCCATTGGTGGGTTTGAGCATTCTCCACCTGAATTCCATCGAAATCTATGTTTGTCGTCGAAGAAGCTCGTATCATACAAGCTTCGTTTTAACGATCTTTTAAAGTAGCATTTTCTGCTTGATGTTTCTGTAACGGCTTGCTCCATATTTTGAGAGTCCTGTGATAAAGTATTTGATGGGACGTTCAGCCTAATCCGTGTAATGGCCTGAGGGATTTCATCCCTGGTGATCTCGTAGGGTGCTTGATATTCCATTTTTGTTTTTCAGACTTCTTCCCAGTGAGGATGTTTATTAGTGTAGTTCCATGGTGCCCATTCTTTCGTCCAAACCTCTTTTGGAATGCACTTATTTTGTTGGAAGATAAAACTTTGTGATTCATAGTATTCCTCTTCCAAGGACAAAATATATATTGGAAATTGCCAACAAAAAGAGAGTTCTGGCTCGGCATGGATTTTTTCGTTGATTAACTTTACTGCCCGACGTATGTATGAATTCTTGAAGCATTGAACTGATCTGGGGCATATTTATATGCCCAAGTGATACTCAAATGCATCGTTTTTGCCTTATTTATCCAACAATGTTTATACATTCTCATGTAAATTGTAGAAAAGTGTGAATTTATACTAACCAACATGATTAGCGTTGTTTTGCAGGAAAAACATACTTTTTATGGAGCTAAGATGC
>JACEIK010007497.1:4756-27718 GCA_018107945.1 Datura stramonium | reverse complement strand
GTTGTCTGCATTTTTAGAGTTACAGTAAATTGACACTTGAGTAGATTTTGCCCCGTAGTCCAGTCACTGTGGGATCGATACTTGGCTTACTTGAGCCACTTACTAGTTTTTCGACCACGTGCACTTGCGTGTAGTCATCCAGACATCCAAACATGAACCCAATACTTTTGCGGCTTGAACCACTGTAGAAATATTATTAAAGCTGGTTCAATCTTGTCAAAGTCCCTGAACACGTTGCATTTGAATTCCATCAGGATGTAATACTGGTGACATAAGTACCATAAAAACCATAAGAGTTCTGGTGGAAAATCATTAGCAAGTGATATGAACACGGGACAGAAAGGGTATTCCAGGTTGACTCCATAAGGCTTTAGGATGGATCCTCCATATTTTCTAAAAACTTGTAGCTCATAGAAAGTTTGTCTTTTGATCAAGATGGATGGATCGAATGGGTCCCCATATTGACTAAAAAAGTCTGGTGGATGGCTTGGTAGCCTTGATGACCTGGGACCTGGTGAGTTGGTAATCATAAACATCTGGCCGACTGGTTCTTTCACCTTCTTGGGGTTTTCTAAGAAAACCTTTTTACGAATTCATTCGGTCGGGATAGGAAGTCTGCCAGGAAATTATATTTCCCTTTTAGGTGCTTCACCTGGAATTTGTAGGGTGAGAACCATTGTGCCCATCTGAGAATTTTTGGGTGAGAAAGTATCTCCCGATTTAACTGGATCACCTTCGGGAACGCCTTTATATCCATCTCAATCAGGAATTCAGTGTGAATTAGGAAGAAGTTGAACTTCTTGATTCCATTCTTCACGTCTAGAATCTCCTTGAAGGTGGAATGGTAGTGCTGCTCTGAATCCTTGAATCTTCCGCTAGCATATCTGCATATCCTTCTATGGCCATCTTTTTCTTCCAGAACTGCACTCCAGTACTCATTGTTGGCATCAGTCTGCAGTATCTTCTTTCCATCTGAAGGAATATGGAGAGTCTTCACTTGTTGGGACACCTGCTTGATTTTTTGGATAGCTTCATTCTGCTCCTTACCCCATGCTTGGACATTCTTTTTAAGCATATTTGTAAGATGTGAAATATATGTAGAGACTTCAGGATAAAATCTCTAACATAATTTATAATCCCTAAAAATTGTTGAAGCTTCTTTGTGGTGAAGTTGGTGTCGGGAAATCTAAGTAATTCCTGACATATGTGCGGACCTGCACTATATGCTCCATTACTAAAATGCATCCCTAAGAAATCAATTTCTTTTTGAAAAAGGACCATTTTCTTTGCAGAGAGCATAACTCTATTTGCTCTTACTATATCATGAAAATGACGGAGTAAGGCAAAGTGTTCCTCCAGAGTATCACTGAACAATAGGATATCATCAATGTACACTAGTGAGGTGTGGAGGATAGGCTGAAAGATTTTGATCATGGCTTTTTGGAATAGAGAGGGTGCAGGTTTTATCCCAAATGGCATAACCTTCCATTGGAAGTGTTGGTCAGAATTGCAAAATCCTATTTTTTTGGTGTTTCTTCAGGATGTATCCCCAATTGCCAAAATCTAGATTTGAGATCAAACTTGGAAAAATGTCTAGCTTTGGCTAAGTGTGAAAATAGGGTAAGCCTATTTTGTATAGGGAATTTATCAACTTGGAAGAAATGGTTGAGTGGCTTGTAGTTTATGACTAATCTGAGTTTACCTCTTGTTTGCTCAGCTCTCTTGTTGGCATAGAAAGCTTCACATTCCCATTGAGAATCAGACGGCTCGATCAGTCCAAACTTCATGAGTTCAACGCACTCCTTCTTTGCAAGCTGAAGGTGCTCGGCATTCATGCCAGATTGGCTTGCCTTGGTTGGGTTGATGTTTTCATTCTTCTTGAATGGGAGTTTGATGAAGAATTCTTCATTCAGCCAGTGTGGGTTGCGACATTTCTACATGAACTCCTTATGAGATTCAGCACATGAATGTTCCATCAACTGTTGCTCGATTTCTCTGATTTGTTCTTCTTAAGTGATCTGGACTAAGCGTGAGACTTCTGAGTATGGCTTGAACTGCTTTTTGAATGTTGTTCCATAGGATCCAATGTGGAGTCGATCCTTGAGTTGTCTGAAGATATCAAATCCGATTATGAGATCCTTTCTTGGGACATCTGATCCGAACAGTTTTGTTCTGAATTTTAGTCCTGGGAAGAACTCAATTGTTATTGGATATTTTTTGATGACTGTGGTTGTCAGGATTCCATTTGATGCGGTGTTGACGTTCTTGAAATAGGAAATCCATTGATCATCAGGAAGTACTGTTGGATTCATCAATTATGAGGTTGCACCAGTATCCATGAATGCAATGTCCTGAATTGGCTTATCCCATTTGGACGGATAAACATTTAGCTAGACCTGAGGAATATTGATAATGATGTTTATTTCGTTAGCCTCTAAAATCTGGTAATGGTCATGCCCGAGTTCTTCATATACGTCCATGGAGAAGAGGGTGTCCTACGATGGATCATCTTCTGCTGAAAGGACTCATTCCATATCATTATCCCTGACATCAGCGTATTCTTCTATTTTCGTAAGGAGCCGGATAGATCTTTTAGCTTGAGGACAGTTCTTTGCGAAGTGTCTGATCTGGGGGCCGATGAAGCATTTGTCATTCTTCTGGACCCTGCTTGGATGCTTTCTCCTGAAGTATTTTGTTCGCCTGGTGTATTTGGATCTTCGTCCAGTAGGCTTTGGCCATTTGAACTTCTTGTATTTCTTGTATGTATTCTGCCTTTGAGCATGGCAGGAGCAACTTGATCGGGTGATTAGATCAGTTTTGCTGCAAGCTTTATCAAGGGCTAAGGGAACCGATAGATGGATCCCCATATTCATATCGCTTACGAAATTCCTTTTCTGAGCATCTCCCCTTCTTCTTTTTGGGTTTGGCCTTCTTCTCTATATATTCAACTTCATTCTCCAGACATTCTTGGAAGTAACATTTGATATCCCAAGGGCAGTACCTGGTGAAGGGACATTTGAACCATCTTACTTTACAACCTTCATGATTGAACTGTTTGATCCAATCATGTTCACTCATGATAGCTGAAAGGCTCCAATTGAATGGATCCTCTTTATCTTTAGGAAGAGGTTCGAATGTAGGCTGGTACATCTGAAGAGAAAAGGTTGTGTTGTTTGGTTTTTTTGAGATGAGATTGGTCAAAGATTATGGCTACAGTTTTATCTTTTTTTTTACAAATATTGGGTATGTGGATCGAAGAGGTTCAACAGGAGGTTCTCTCATCCACTCATAATTGGTAATCCATGAGTCAGGAAGAATTTTGACAAGTTTTTCCTTTGGTATTTTTCTGGGTATTTGGGTGCATGTGGTAGTTTCATTGGTGGCATCTATATGTAGCAATAAAGCATCATCTCCACCCAGAAATTAAAGATCCATGGGATGGTTCTGAACTCGCCAAGCTATTTGGTAGTGAAGAGTTTCCTGGATAGCATCTCTAGCTTGCGGAGCTCCCTGTATTTGAACTTGGATCTTTAAGGTTTCTGTAAGATATGGGTCTCTTAGGGACATATTGAAATTTGGATATAAAGTGACAAAAACTGTCCCAGCATTTAATGTGACCTTAGTTGTACCCAAATATGTATGTTGGTACTCCTGGTATCGAGTATCAAGGAATGAAAGGTGCGCAACAACAGGTTGGCCTTTCCTTTTATGATATGACAAGGCGATTTGGACAGCACCAAAATGAATATGGGTGAATCCGTGATTTTTCCATTGCTTTGGAAAATCAAAGGGAATCTACAAGGTGACAAACTGTTCTTCTTGAGTAGCAAGAATAGGATGTTGATAGAGTTTCGAATTAGCAACATATTCCTTTATCCCTTTAGGTTTATGCTGGACCAAAGAATGAATTTGTAACCATGGATTGGTTGTCTTTTTGGCAAAGGCAGAATATGGATTTGGGATAGTCAAGTATGTATTGGACAATTTGTTTTGATCTAGTAGTATATCTACTTCATAAAGATAGTCATATTTACAAGACAGGGTTTTACTAAGTGTAGTAGACATAGGTACTTTGGTGATAGATTTACAGAGACTCGACGAAGAAGAAGAAGAATATTTACCAGGACTGGACGTAGACTTACTCATAGCTATTCAAACAGATCCTCCCTCCAAAAGGACATGGTTCTGGCTCTGATACCAAATGGGGTAAGACAGGGCGAGGAAACGGCGGGCAAGGCGGCAAGATTGCAGGTACAATAGTTTTCCTAAGAAGGAGGATTGGGCTTCAACATCCTGAAGGACGGCTTGCCACGAAACCCGGCTTCAACATACCGGAGGACGGCTTGCCAAGTCAATCGAACACTAAATTTCATCATAGACATAAAAGAATTTCCCTACAAAAAGGGGCTGGCTTCAACATCCACCCGAACGGTTTTCCAAGCTACACAACTCGGGAAATCTTTTACTCTACTTATAAATTTAGTTGTTTATAAACTTCAAAAAACTATTGTACTTGTAACAAGCTTTCTTACCCGACGTGTTGAGGCACTATACTACTTCAAAAGGATCATTCATACCATGGCTTTTGAAAGGAAGAACAAGAGAGAATTTAGCAATCACTCATATTATTGAACATAGGAAATTTTTTTACAAGACTCAACTAGTTGCGTTCTACTCTGATCTACAATGGACATCCTAGCCTCCTATATATAGAAGTTAGGAGACTAAAAGATAATACTCCATACAAGATAGACTTGGCAAACCTTTCTAGAAAGCCTAACAAAACAAAAACGGAACACCTATTTACATGGCCTGATAAAGACAAATCTAGCACGCTTATTTAAACAAACTCATCTACAAAGCCTAATAACAATAGACGCCTAATAAAACAAACGACCTAATAAAATGACTAGCCTAATATGCACAAGGAAGCCCATGTGAAAAGCATGTGAAGTGGGGCCCGCTTTCGTCCTCATATGGGTACTAAATTTCGGCGGGTGATCTGAGGCAGTGAGCTTCCAGATTCTCGCACACGTCTTGCACATGTCATCATCCATTATCCGATGGGATAATGCATGGAGGTTCCATTGGTGGGTTTGAGCATTCTCCACCTGGATTCCATCGGACTCCATGTTTGCCATCGAAGAAGCTCGTATCATGCAAACTCCGTTTTAAAGATCTCATAAAGTAGCATTTTCTACTTGATGTTTCTTCAATTTCTTGCTCCATATTTTGAAGTCCTGTGATTAAGTATTTGATGGGACGTTCATCCTGATCCGTGTAATGTCCTGAGTGATTTCATCCCTGGTGATCTTGTAAGGTGCCTGATAATCCTTTTTTGCCTTTCGGGCTTCTTCCAAGTGAGGATGTTTATCAGTATGGTTCCATGGTGCCCATTCTTTCAACCAAACATTTTTTGGAATGCACTTATTTTACTGGAAGATAAACCTTTGTGCTTCATAGTATTCCTTTTCCAAGGACAAAATAGATACTAGCAATTGCCAACAGAAAGAGAGTTCTAGCTCAGCATGGATTTTTCCATCGATTAACTTTACTGGTCGAGCAGCATGAATATCTTTGCATCATATGAATTCTTGAAGCAATGAACCTAGTATTTCCGCGGTCTAAACCACTATAGAAATATTTTCAAAACTGATTCAATCTTGTCAAAATCCCTGAACACGTTGCATTTTAATTCCATCAGGATGTAATATTGGTGACATAAGTACCAGAAGAACCATAAGAGTTCCTGTGGAAAATCATTTGTAAGTTGTATGAACACGTGACAGAACGGGTATTTCGGGTTGACTCCATAAGGCTTTAGGATGGATCCTCCGTATTTTCTGAAAACTTGTAGCTCATAGAAAGTTCGTCTTTCAATCGGGATGGATCGAATGGGTCCACATATTGACTAAACAAGTCTGGTGGATGGCTTGGTAGCCTTGATGACCTGGGACCTGGTGAGTTGGTAATCATGAACATCTATTCGGCTGGTTCTTTCACCTTCTTTGGTTTTTCTAGAAAAAACCTTTTTACGAATTCATCCGGTCGGGATAGGAAGTCTGCCAGGAAATTATCTTTCCCTTTTAGGTGTTTCACCTAGAATTATAGGGTGAGAACCATTGTGCCCATCTGAGAATTTGCGGGTCTGGAAGTATCTTCGGATTTAACTGGATCATCTTGGGGCACACCTTCATATCCATCTCGATCAGGAATTCAATGTGAATTAGGAAGAAGTTGAACTTCTTGATTCCATTCGTCACGGCTAGAATCTCCTTGAAGGTGGAATGGTAGTACTGCTCTAAATCCTTGAATCTTCCGCTAGCATATCCGCATATCCTTCTATGGCCATCTTTTTCTTCCAGTAGAACTGCACTCCAGTACTCATTTCTAGCATTAGTCTGCAGTATCTTCTTTCCATCTGAAGGAATATGGAGAGTCTTCACTTGTTGGGACACCTGCTAGATTTTTTGGACAGCTTCATCCTGCTCCTTACCCCATGCTTGGGCATTATTTTTGAGCATCTTTGTAAGTGGTGAAATATATGTAGAGATTTCTGGAATAAAATCTCTAACATAATTTATAATCCCTAAAAATTGTTGAAGCTGCTTTGTGGTGAAGTTGGTGTCGGGAAATCTAAGTAATTCCTGACATGTGTGCGGACCTGGACTATATGCTCCATTACTAAAATGCATCCCTAAGAAATCAATTTCTTTTTGAACAAGAACCATTTTCTTTGCAGAGAGGATAACTCCATTTGCTCTTACAATATCATGAAAATGATGGAGTAAGGCAAAGTGTTCCTCCAGAGTATAACTGAACAATAGGATAACGTCAATGTATACTAGTGAGGTGTGGAGGATAGGTTGAAAGATTTTGATCATGGATTTTTGGAATAGAGAGGGTGCAGGTTTCATCCCAAATGGAATAACCTTCCATTGGGAGTGTTGATCAGGAATGCAAAATCCTGTTTTTGGTCTTTCCTCAAGATGTATCCCCAATTGCCAAAATCCATATTTCAGATCAAACTTGGAAAAATGTCTTTCTTTGGCTAAGTGTGAAAATAGGGTAAGCCTATTTGGTATAAGGAATTTATCTTCTTGGAGGAAATGGTTGAGTGGTTGGTAGTTTATGACTAATCTGAGTTCACCTTTTGTCTGCTCAACTCTCTTGTTGACATAGAAAGCTTCACATGCCCATTGAGAATCAGATGGCTCGATCAGTCCGTACTCCATGAGTTCAGTGCACTCCTTCTTTGCAAGCTGAAGGTGCTCTGGATTCATGCCAAAGTGGCTTTCCTTGGTTGGGTTGATATTTTCATTCTTCTTGAATGGGAGTTTGATGAAGAATTCTTTATTCAGCCAGAGTGGGTTGCGACATTTCTTCATGAACTCCTTATGAGATTCAGCACATGAATATTCCATCAACTGTTGCTCGATTTCTCTAATTTGTTCATCTTCAGTGATCTGGAATAAGCATGAGACTTCTGAGTATGGCTTGAAATCCTTTTTGAACGTTATTCCATAGGCTCCAATATGGAGTCAATCCTTGAGTTGTCTTATATATCAAATCTGATTATGAGATCCTTTCCTAGGGCATCTTATCCGAACAGTTTTGTTTCGAATTTTAGTCCTGGGAAGAACTCAATTGTTATTGGATGTTTTGTGATGACCATGGTTGTTAGGATTCCATTTGAAACGGTGTTGAAGTTTTTGAAATGGGAAATCCATTGATCATCATAAAGTACTGCTGGATTCATCAGCGATAAGGTTGCGCCAGTATCCATGAATGCAATGACCTGAATTGGTTTATCCCATTTAGACGGATAAACATTCAGCTGGACCTGAGGAGTATTGATAATGTTGTTGATATCCTCAGCCTCTGAAATCTGGTAATGGTCATGCCCACGTTCTTCATATACATCCATGGAGAAGTGGGTGTCCTCCGACGGCTCATCTTCTGCTAAAAGGACTAATTCCAGATCATTTTCCTTGACATCGGCGTACTCTTCTATTTTCGTAAGTAGCCGGATAGATCTTTTATCTTGAGGACAATTCTTTTAGAAGTGTCCGATCTTGTGGTAGATGAAGCATCTGTCATTCTTTTGGAACCTTCTTGGATGCTTTCTCCTGAAGTATTTTGTTCGCCTGGTGTATTTGGGTCTTCCTTCAGTAGGCTTTGGCCATTTGAACTTCTTGTATTTCTTGTATATGTTCTACCTTTGAGCATGGCAGGAGCAACTTGATCCGGTGATTAGATCAGTTTTGCTGCAAGCTTTATCAAGGGCTGGATTGTTGTGCATGATCTGCTTCAAAACAGATCTTTTTGTATAGATATCTTCTAGCGCCATGAAAATTGCATGCCTTATATAGCCAACTTGAGGAATTTTGATTGACTGGAACTTTTCCTCAATAATCGTCATAATTCATCCTGCCAATATCTTTAGCAAGGATGAAACGGAGGCTTGCTTCAAACTTGCGTCTCCACCAAGTTCAAAGTATATTTTTTCCATCTTCTGGAAATGAATATCAATGACATCTCTGTTGAATGATACGTATTTCATCTCAAAGAATTGTCTTTGTAGCTTTTCTTGCCTCTGGCCTGTATCTTCACAAAAGACTTCATGCAGGATTCTGATGTTGAAAACAAAGTCTTGGGATGTGAGGCAAGTATTCTTGTCATACATCCCCAGTGCGATCCACCAATCTCTAAGGTTGTCGGAGAACCTTGACGTGAACTCTAACAGGATTAGATATTTTCCTTGCTCTACCAAGTGTTTCGTTACCATCCAAGTAAGGATATCTTGGATCCTTTGTGACTATTTTGAAACCTTAACATCCTCGAGAGTAAAAGTGTGGAATCCAGTTCCAACCAATTTTGGTGTTGGTTTTTCTGGTCTTATTCCTAGAATTGGGTCCTCTATCATCCCGTCTTGATCATCCTCGACTTCAGAAACTTCTGCTTCTCTTGGTCAGTTCATGTATATCAGTGGATTGTATTCCTTGGAGGTGTCTAGTGACAGATGCTCACTTGACTCAATCTTCGTTTCTTCAGTTTCATCAGTAGGATCGTTGTCTGTCGTCCCTTCTGTAATGGACCCTGTGCTATCATTTTTCATCTAAGACATAGATTTCCGGAACAACTTGATCTGAGATCATCAAGTTTTCTAGATCTGGCTCTTTTGAACATTCTCCAACCTCTTTCCTTCTTTTGGCCCACTTTTCTGCGGCAAGGGCATCTTTCCTTTCCCAAACCCATTTTGCAGTGTCAAACTCAGTTTCCTCTTTGGGTTTTTGAGGATAAGGTGTGGGTTCATATGGAGTGAAAAAAGAGGTAGTATCTGGATGGGCCAATTTAGGTGGTGAGTATGTTAGTGACGACACAAGGAAAAAGGAGGATTTTAGGGAGTGGCTTTGGGTTCTTTGTGGCTCAAAAGGTCCATGTCTTAGTAGTTTGATTTGTTCTTTGATGTCAGCCATTTCCTTTTGTTGCTGTGAAAAGAAGTGGAAGAGTGGAGTGCCTGGTGGAAAGATCTCATACTGCATATTCTGCAGTCGTAGTTTCGAGGCTCGGATAAGGACGACATGTTGATTGGATGTCTATTCCACTTTCTTCTCAATGCTCTCTACCTTGCTCATCATCTTAGTCTGTGTGTGAGCAACGTTCTTGAGGGAAGTGTCGATGTTGGTCAGCACCTTTTTCTGGCAGATTGCATTCTCTGATTGCCAGTTGATGGTAGCCTCAATATCACTAGTAGGTGGCTTTTCTCCAGTGGGCTACACAACATTTTTCTTTGGTATTTTTGATGCATGGCTTACACCATCTTTTTCAAAGGGTTGTTGTGATGGGAATTCTAGAGTGTGGCTAGAGCTAGATGGACTCATCATGAAGATTTGAGGGTTGTGAGGTTTTTTAGCTGTAGTAGGTAGTGTTGGCCAATCTTGGGGTTTGTAAGAGACAAGGAATTCATATTTTCTTGGATGGTAAGGGAACCGATAGATGGATCCCCATCTTTATATCGCTTACGGAATTCCTTTTCTGAGCATCTCCCCTTCTTCTTTTTGGGTTTGGCATTCTTCTCTATATATTCAACTTCATCCTCCAAACATTCTTGGTAGTCACATTCGATATCCCAAGGGCAGTGCCCGGTGAATGGACATTTGAACCATCTTATGTTACGACCTTCATGATTGAACTGTTTGATCCAATCATGTTCACTCATGACAGTTGGAAGGCTCCAATCGAATGGATCCTCTTCATCTTCAGGCAGAGGTTCGGATGTAGGTTAGTACATCTTAAGAGAAAAGGTTGTGTTGTTTGGTTTTTTGAGATGAGAGTGGTCAAAGGTGATGGCTACAGTTTTTTCCTATTTTTGACAAAGATTGGTTCTGTGGATCGAAGAGGTTGAATAGCAGGTTCTCTCATCCTCTCATAATTGGTAACCCATGAGTCAGGAAGAATTTGAAAATCTCTTCCTTTGGTATTTTTCGGGGTATTTGGGTGCATGTGGTAGTTCCGTTGGTGGCATCTATATGTAGCAGTGAAGCATCATCTCCACCCAGAAATGAAAGATCCATAGCATGGTTCTGAACTCGCCAAGCTATTTGGTAGTGAAGAGTTTCCTGGATAGCATATCTAGCTTGTGGAGCTCCCTGTATTTGGACTTGGATCTTTAAGGCTTCGGTCAGATATTAGTCTCTTAGGGACATGTTGAAGTTTGGATATAAGGTGACAAAAATTGTCCCAGCGTTTAAGGTGACCTCAGTTGTACCCAAATTTGCATGTTGGTACTCCTGGTATCGAGTATGAAGGAGTGAAATGCGCGCAACAACAGGTTGGCCTTTTCTTCCATGATATGACAAAGCGATTCGGACAACACCAAAATGAATATAGGTGAATCCATGACTTTTCCATTGCTTTGGAAAATCATTGGGAATCTGAAGGGTGACAAACCGTTCTTCTTGAGTAGCAAGAATAGGATGCTGATCGAGTTTCGAAGCAGCAACATATTCCTTTACTCCTTTTGGTTTATGTTGGACCAAAGAATGAATTTGTAACCATGGATTGGTTGTCTTTTTGGCAAAGGCAGAATAAGGATTTAGGAGAGGCAAGTATGTACTGGAAACTTTGTTTTCATCTGGCAGTATATCTACTTCATAAAGATAGTCATATTTACAAGACAGGGTTTTACTAAGTGTAGTAGACATAGGTACTTTGGTGATAGATTTACAAAGACTCGACGAAGAAGAAGAAGAATATTTACAAGGACTGGACGTAGACTCACTCATAGCTTATTCAAACTGCTCCTCCCTCCAAAAGGACATGGTGCTGGCCCTATTTGGTATCACATAGATAATTGGAAAAATACACTACAAACCAAATACCCTCATATCAAATGAAGTCCCCAGCCCTCGCAGATATATAATATGATGAACTTGGGACTAAGCTAATGGGACTCTCACTCTCCCAAAGAAGTTTCAATACTGCACATCTGATACTATAGGTTTGCCCTTATTTTCTCTACTTTGGCTCTTCGAACAGCTACACCAAGATCACTATAGAATTTTTTTTGGCTTGTAATGTAGGCTTCGGGATGGATATGGTAAATATGGGATTAAGTGACTAAACTCTCCTTGGCACTACATAAGTGTGGCTCCACTTTTGCACTTTTTTTCACCCCATTTTACTTTTGTTCATCTTTTTCCTCCCTTTTATCCATTTACATGCAATATATTGGTGTGGTGTATTTTTCTCAATTTTTTCATTCCTTTTTCTCTTGTATTTTCTTTTTGTTTTTCTTTCTCAGCTCTTTTTTCTTTCTTTTCTTGTCACACCACACCTCATCTTTAACCTTTTTCCTTTCTCTTTCTTTTTCACCTCCCCACAATCTATGCAGCCCTACTATGGTCACCCTCAACTTAGGCATTTTACCTGAGTTGAGGTTCACATGTCCAAGGAGGGACTAGGGACAAAATAAGTTCATTGTAAACAATGGGTCTGGTGAAGGGTTAATCAAAGAAAAATGGTCAATATAAGGCTTAAAATCATAATCAAGGGATACATCATCATTTGGTAGGGTCATTTAAGCTAGAGTGGCTTAAAAAATCAATAACAGCCTATGACCATCTCCTAGCCAACTATCCTAAAGCCTATGCAAAGACCAATCGAAAAAGTTCTAGATCCTCTACGCAGTATTGAACTAGGTATACATCCTCACTCACTCATTGTACCAGTTTGCATTGAATCTACCTATCAAGTTCATGCACGGCTAAAGTACAACTAGTCATGCTCATAATTAAATTCCATACAAAGATCCACAAAATCCATGCAATTATTATTAAACTACACAGCTAATCATCAAAATCAAATTTTTAAACAGGGTCAATTTTTTTAAAAAACATTAAACTAGTGCATTTATTGGCTACAGAGTAATTCTAAGCTACTTCTTATTAAATAAGAACAGTCTAAACATGTAGGTTCTACTAGATAGCATGCCCGAGAGAAAAGAAACACGACAAGAGAAACCTTCGGATGAATCATAAAAAATTCCCAAAAATACAAGTACACCCCCCTTTTGAAAAACATGCTTCATCCCCAGAGCATAGAATATGTAAGAACAAGGGAAAAGAACATATTTGTGGTGCACTAAGCACTCCTGTCATCTTGCGGAGGTGGTACCTCCGCTGCATCAGTGGTGCTAGTGGTGGTCGGTGTACTCAATTGTACATCTGTTGGGAGATTTGTTACCTCTACATCATCCTTGGTCGCTTTTGCAACCTCAGGATCAACTTTGGCTAATTGTGGCTCCCCCAAAGGGTCCTCTCCACCCACGTTCATTCTTTGGGCAGTAGTGGAGCTCCTTACTCCTCTTGTTCACTCCTGCAACTCCAACATATGTGCGTGTGTGAGTTTGCAGGCTCTCTACTCTTGCCCGCTTTCTCTCTTTCTTCTCCTTCTTTTTCTTCTTCTTTGAGGGCTCATTTTAATCTTCATCAAAGACCCTCTTCTTGCCTTTTCCTCCACTAGCAACCATCGAGACCCAGTATGCCTCCAAGTCTAGATCCTCATCGAACTCAGCATCTTTGTATGAAAGAGTGGGGGCTGTTATGATCGCCGACTGTCTAGACAACAACTCGGTTACTTGTCCCCGAAGAACCCCCAACTCCTCCTTGAGGCTACTAGTGTCTGGCTGCTCCGCTAAGTGTTCATTGAACCGGCGTTCGAACCTGTCAATTCGGCCCTGCCACCCCCTCACAACCTCCTCAATCTCTACCTTTACCCAAGGCTTGACGTTCTCCATCATTGGTTGTACTTCCCTTTCGGTCACCGTCAGCCTCTTTGCTAACTTTTGGAGGAAGTCATGAGGGATCAAAACATATTCAACTAGTGTCTAGCTCGGGACACCTATCAGAGCTGCAGTAGAAGTCCTGGGAGTTGCCTCTGTATGACCGGCCTCTGTAGCCGGTGTCTCTTCCTGCTCCATTAAGGTGCAGGCATTAACCTGCTCACCCCTACTGCCTGTGGTATTAGGATTGCAGTCGGATGTCTAGCCAGGCTCACTAGGATCATTTCATCCCCGATCATCCCTATCTGTTGTCCTCTGGCCTCCGATCTCAACATCAATATCCTTTAGCAATTGGACCCCAGCATCTCTACACATTCGGTAAATAAGGCTCAAAAATGGCATGGTGGTGCTCAACCCCAGAGCACAACCCCAAATCTCGTTTGCTATCACCCTCGGGATATTTATCTTATACTGGGTCATGATGCATGCTACCAGAGCTGCCCTATCTACACTGAGCATATTATCATTTATAGTCAGCATTATTCTATAGAGGAATAGTGTCCAGCAGGCCTTCTCTATGAAGTTCAGCAAAGATTTGGTGACCTGCTTTCCACCAGCCACCCACTCAGCTTCCTCCTTTTCCTCTACTATGACTCCATCTAACCACTTGAGCTTTCTTTATCTCTCCTTATTACCCAACTGCTTTATCCATTTCAAGGTATCTATCTGGTAATTGAACTCTATTGTGGATGATGGAGCATTGAACTGTGGCCTATAGAGTATCTGGGCAATGATTTTCTCTAATATCTTGACTTCGTGCCCCCGAACTAATACCTTGTCAAGTTTGGGTTTCTCCTTCAGTCACTTTCCAATCTATGCATTATGCTCCAACGTAGCATAATAATTGGCATAGAACTCCTTGACCATGTCTGGACTGTATCGATCAGGGGTCCTAGCCATCCACTCGAACCCATAGAAGCTAAAGATCCGCTTTATCTCCTCAACCCCATTTAAGGAACTGGTGAATATCTGTGGCTCTTCCTGAATATTGTGCCTAGGGTGTTGCTTCAATGTAAGTGCCAAGCCTTGCTCATAAATATCCTGTGCCCCGGGCACCTATCACCTCATAGTACGCCTTGTTGTAGGCGGAGTCTGCTGAATTTCTTCTGCAACATCTCCTTCATTAGACCCAACCTTGTTATTGCCATCTCTGGATTAGGCCTCCTCGGACCCCTCATCCTCATTAGAGTCACTCCAAAACTCTTGAACCTATTCCTTTTCTCCCTCTTCTGACTAGGGAGCAGTGACCAGAGCGGCAGAAGTTGCTTCATCTTGTGCCCTTGCTTGAGCCCTAGTAGTCCGTGGCTCATCAGTGTCGGATGTCTCCACTCGATACTCTTCCACTAAACCACTAGGGGACCTGCCTGCTTGATCAGAGTTAAAGGGTTCATCTCTCAATGCCCTCCGAGCAGCTATCTCCGCTTTAGCTCTCTTGTCTTGGGAAGATTTGGTTGCTCTTTTTTTCATTGTCATTGTACTTGTGGAGAAAACAGTTAGTATGTATGATCTAAGAAAAATAAAGAAAGAAAAGTAACCTCTGAAGTTTTCCATGAGTCTACGATATGGTTCGTACAATGGTGGTACAACTCATACTAAGACTTGTGGTTTATAACGGTCCTATCACGACTCCTAATTACAACTCGTACCATGATGGTACGGTTCGTACTAAGAGTCATATTGACAAATTCCCTAAATTTTATTCTTCTGTATTATTTTACGACTCTTGTTACGGATCATACTTTATTTTCACGAGTCGTTGTTAGGGTTGAATAATCTCTTTTGGATTTTGACCCTTACTACCTTATGGTATGTTCACCAAGTACAACTCGTGGTAGGATCCTATGAATCGTACCAGGATTCTTACCAACACTTACACTTTTATTGACCTGGGACATTCCCAACGAGTCCTCATATAAGTCGTAGTATAAAAACACGAGTCCTCATACGAGTCGTGGTCTAAAACCACGAGTCATAGGAAAACTCATGAAGCTACCCACCTCTCTATTTTTGTTCAGTTGTTCATGTAAACACTTAATTTATTAAAGTTACTTCCCCATTTAATGCAATCAATGACCATTTTAGGTTTATCCAGCTCATTCCCAACATTTATCACATCCCATAACACAATTTTTCAATTTTTCACTAACTCAATTTATTGTTTTAAGCATTTCGAAGTTCCACCCATTGAATAGAATCAATAGAGCTATTGTTCATCTTCCTCAACCCATTCTTGGTGATTTGAGGAATTAAGATCATCTACAAGATCATACAAACCAAGCTTTTCACAAATTTAAACATGGTTACTTACTTGAAGTTTCAAGTGTTTGCTTGCTTCGATGATTTTAGGGTAGGAATGCCGATTGTGCAGGAGTAACTTGCACAAGTTTGAGCTTGAATCTCGTGGTGATTTTGAGTTATGGGTGTGTGAGATTTGAGTGATAGTTTTGGGTTCTATATCTTATGTTTGCGTGGGAGTGAATGTCAACAAAATTCAAGTTTAAATAGGTCAGGGCGGAATTTTTGATATTCGGGTCGAGTCAGGTCAAAGTAGTTTATTTAGCCCATCACAACTCATACCATGAGTCATAGGTCAGACCTACGGCTCATCCCTTGGACTCGTAGCAGAAGACTGAGAAAACTTACCTAGGGACCTACAAGTACAAGATATGACCCGTACCATGAGGGTACGAACCGTACTATGACCCGTAGGTCGTCACTTTTCTAACTTCTACACTTGGCATGGTTTATCACTATAGTAAGTACTATGATCAATACAATGTAGGTACAATTCGTAATAACCAACCATAACGTAAACCCATGCTTTAGCTGTACAATTCATAATAACCAACCATAACGTAAACCCATGCTTTAGCTCGGTCTCTACCTTGAACCACGGATGGTACTACTAGTCGTACAACAATCATACAACTCGTACTGAGACTCGTAGTACATCCTTGTGCTACAATTTTTTCACCCACCTATTTTTGTTTTACCTACACACTGAACACATTGAAGTTAAGTTACTTGGGTTGCCTCCAAAAAGATCTTGATTTAACATCGCGGCACAACGCAGGTGTTCTAGTTACTCAGACTTCACCAAACCACCACATGGGTTGCCTTTCAAGAAGCTCCTGATTTAACATCACGGCATGATGTAAGTCTCTTGACTACTCAAAATTCATCAAGAAACTCAAAATCATCATCAATTGCTTACACAACCCTGAACTCATTGGGCTGCTTCATTGACCAACAAACATTGAAAGCGACCTCCTCTTTATCGTGATTTGAATTTAACTAGGGTAAGTGTTCTCAATGGGTTCATAACTACTTTAGGTTTGCATTTGTGTTCTATCCCAATGCTTACTTGTAGAACTGATAACTAGGGTTCATCTAAATGACTTGTTCATCCCTATTGGATGACTATATTCAATCACCGGTTTAGGTCTCATGAGCGATTTTAATTCAACCATTATCAATTTGTTCCAAATTAACTATCCTGCGACCATAGCTCAAGTCATGCAATGACCTATAAATATCAAGGCTTTATTGTAATTCTCTTTTCCTAATTTCTATTTCTCTAGGTTAAAGCAAGTAAACAATTCAAGAAAGTCTTAACGTTGCGCTTTGGTAAGAAATATTAAAGATGAACAGAATATAATACGAGTATTTAGCATTGGTTTCGAATCACTTTGTGTAACCCTAGTTTGTTAAATCACCATGGTTCCCACAATCCTAGTTGTGGAGGTTTTAGTCTCTCATGATTGTAAGATCGTTATTAGTATGTATATACAAAAACATAATTGAATACTTACAAAGATGATTGAAAGAAAATTTGCTTTGAATATTGCAAGAATTGATGAAGAAAAACTCAAGAACAATGAAGAAATCCCAAACAATAAAATCTCCAAGACTTGAATTAATTGTTCACAACGTAAGAAAAACTCAATTCTTGACTCTCTTCATGTCTAATTGGGCCTCTCTACTGAAAATAACTTAAAAGTATTTATACAAACAATTGGAACTTTTCCTAAGTAAACAGGGAAATTACCAAAAAACCTATCGTCGTCTTCACCTACGACCCGTAACAGGATTATACGGGTGGTACCTTGAGTTGTACGTTGGCTGGCTTCTGCTAAATCTGGCTAGGTGTTGAGACATGGTACGACTCGTACCAAGATCCTACGAGTCCTACAATCTTCTTGTGACTTGAACCTGTACTTGCTGACATTCTTCTTTAACTTCCACGAACGGTCTGGTACAACTCGTACCTTAGTTTCACATTTCGTGACTCCTTCTCGTACCTTGAGTTCTGCTAGTCTTCTACTCTTGTGGTCTTTTCCACAGTTCCTTGGTACGAGCCTTAAGTAGGTCTCACGACTCATAGTTGCCACCCGTACCAAGACATTTGACCTGTGCAATTCCTCCTGGAACTTTCTATGACTGCCATGGTACGGCTCGTACCATAAGCCATAACTTGTTTCTGCCTTACACTTTGCTCCTAGGACTTTCCACGATTCTCAGTACAACTCATACTAAGATCTGTACTGAGCCACTTTTCTTCCTTTTTCTCCATCTTCTGCAAAATTGAGCTCCAACATCTATTTTCCCTAGAAACAAAGTAAATGTGCCTCATATCCATATAAACACACCTAATTCTATGTTATTTTCTCTGTTTTAAGTGTTGAAAGTATTGTAAACTCAAAGCACATCACCGTCAAGTCTCCCAACGGGTCGTCCAGTCACTCATTGGGTTTGGTAGTGGGTAATTTCATGTCGGGTTATTAAGAATGTTTCATAGTTTCTAAATTTCTAACTCCTAAACTAAGTCATTTTAAGCCTCTTAAAGGGTGTTTTCAAGGGTTTTAATCATCCTAAACCCTCACTCTACTCCTAACACCCCTAAGTGAAGATCAAATTAATCAATTTGTAGGGGCTCAAGAAGAGGATGAGAAAGAACAGGAAGAAAATAGTGAGCAATAGATTAAGGCATTAGGCCCCACTATTGATTCTCTCTGCATAAGGAAGTTGAACACATCATTGGATAGTAAGGTTTATCTCCAAGACAACACCAGAAAAAAAGCTCAATCCACCAAACATGCTATAGCAAGTACCTCTGTCAAAGCAGGCAGACCAATCACCAGATCTCAAAGCCAGAGTTTATAATGATTAATACAATCATTTGGAATGCTAGAAGTATTCATACCATGGGAGCGATGGAAAGAATCCAAAATCTATCTAAGCTTCAGAAGTTATCTATGGTTATCATCTTGAAACCTTTCACAAATAACTCTCAAATCAACATTTGTAGAATGCATCTCAACATGAAAGAAGCATCTTGTAATCCTAATGGGAAAATATGAATTTTTTGGACTCAAGATGTTAGTTGCAGAGTCTTGGAATCTGATAACCAACAGATTACTTGTAATATCAATCATATGGAATATCCTACTTCTTTTCTCACTGCCTTCATTTATTCCAAGTGTAGACATAACCTCAGAAGACCTCTTTGGGACAAGTTATTGAGTTATGAAGACACTGATTTTCCTTGGTTTACTGTAGGGGATTTTAATGTTATTACTGATCCTGAGGAGAAGATGGAGGGACTACCTTACAAAATGAAAAAAAGCTTCGATTTCAATAGGAGTCATTAAAGCGTGTGGCCTTACAAACTTTGGTTTTCATGGACATAAATTTACTTGGTGCAACCATAGAGATACAGATGATTTATGCCTCACACAGCTGTCACTCATCTACCTTCTGTGGGCTCAGATCACTGCCCTCTTTTGCTGGAGCTTATTTTTAGACAGGAAAACATTGCTAAATGAGTCCTTTTACCTACTATTCAAAGCTGTTGGAATAGAGATATGGATGGAAATCCAATGTGGGTGTTTCACATGAAAAAGAAGAGACTTGCATCCACTCTTACCAACTAGTCAAAATATGAATATGGTGATATCTATGTTATTGTGAAAGAATTTAAAGAGAAGGTCAGAATAGCAGAACAAGAAATTTTGGCCAACAACAATGACGAGGATAGAGATAAACTACATAGGTTGAATGTTGACTACATTAGATACATTAAGTTGGAAGAATCCACTTTCAAACAGAAATCTCAACTTCATTGGTTTAAAGAAGGAGATGCAAATACAACTTATTTCCATGCTTTGATGAGGGATAGAAGAAGAAGGTTGTTCATTCATAAGATTATTGATGATAATGAGGCTAAAGTACAAGGTGATGAATCTATTGCCAAAGAAACTTGTGAACATTTCCAAAAGATCTTTACTGGAGAAGAGAAGCTTATAAATGAAGAAGATCTTAACTGCATTCCTACGATGATAACTGATGAGCAGAACATAATTCTTCAAGCCATGCTTACCATGGAGGAGTTAATACAGGTGGTGTTTTTTATGAGTCCACACTCTGCTGCCAGGCCAGATGGTATGAATGGAAAAATTTTCCAAGCTTGTTGGGACATCATAAAAATTGACCTATTGGTTGTTGTTCAATCCTTCTTTTGTGGTCACACTATGCCCAAATTTTTTCCATGCTTATTTGGTTCTACTCCCAAAAGTAGTCCATCCTAATAAACTATCAGATTTCAAACCTATAAGCCTTAGCAATTTCACCAACAAGATTATTTTCAAACTCATTTGTCTCAGATTAGCCCCTATTCTACCATAACTCATTTCTGATAATCAATCTAGGTTTGTTAAAGGTAGAAACATCTCAGAAAACATTATGCTTGCTCAAGAGATCATTCACAGTATCAAGAAGCCTAACGAGGGAGATAATGTAGTCATCAAATTAGACATGGACAAGTCATACGATAAGGTTTCTTGGTCCTACATTTGCCTAGTGATGAGAATGATGGGATTTTGAGAAACTATTATTGATTTGATTTGGAGAATTATGTCTAACAACTGGTATTCTGTCATATTCAATGGTGTAATACATGGATTTTTTCAATCTACTAGAGGTATTAAGTAAGGAGATCCATCATCCAGCACTTTCCATCATCAGGGCGGAAGTTTTATCTAGAATGATGAACCACCTTCATCAACATCATTTGCACCAAGGGTTTTACATGGGTAGAAATGGGCCTCAGATAAATCACCTAAGTTACGCAGATGATGTTATCATTTTCTCTACAGTGACTAGCTTTTCACTGCAACTGATTATGGATGTTTTATATTCTTATGAGGGAGTGTCTAGCCAACTCATCAACAAAGAAAAGAGTCTCTTCATGATTCCTATACATACTCCTCAGAATATTGTGTGCAAAATCAAAGATATCACTGGTTTCACTCAGAAGGATAGTCCTATCACTTACCTTGGTTGCCCTCTTTACATAGGAAGGCAAAGAATCATCTACTTCTCTGGCATGGTGGCCAAAGTGGTGGCTAATATCAGAGGGTTGCAGTCCAAGATACTTAGTTTTGGAGGAAGAGCTACTCTTGTGAAGTTCATACTATAATCTTTACCCATTCACATACTCTCTGCTATATCACCTCCAAACACTACATTCAAGCAAATCAAGTCGCTCACAATTGATTTCTTTTGGGGATGGGAAACAGATAAGAAGAAATACCATTGGGCCTCTTGGGAAACTCTCAGTTATTCATATGAAGAAGTTGGTATTGTTGTCAAGCACCTTTCTGATGTTTACCTTGCTCTTCAGTATAAACAACGGTGGAATTTTAGAACCAAAAATTTCACTTTGGGGGAAATTTCTCAGAGCTAAATATTGTCAAAGGGCCAATCCCATAAGAAAAAATGGGAAATTGGAAATTGCTTGATTTGGAAGCACATAACGAGGAATAAGCACGTGGAAGAAAACCATATTCAGTAGACCCTTCATTCAGGCACTTGTTACTTCTAGTGGGATGATTGGTTAGATATTAGGCCTCTTGCTTATCACAGAGAGATATTGCCAAGACTCAACAATATGGTTGTATCTCAATTTCTGATTAATGGACATTAGAATGAGAAAATGGTGGTTCAAAATGCCCCTCCATAGTTTGTTCAACTAATTATTAACACTCAATTTCAGTTCTTGGAAGGTGTTCCTGATCAACCAGTTTGGAAGCTCAATGTCACGCCCCGCCTTGGGGGGTATGACTGGCACCTGGTGCCCTAGTAGGACCTGGACTGCTAACTGGTGGGCCTAGGCACATCTGGTGCCTGGCTANAATGCTCCAGCCGTGTTTATGGACCTGATGAACAGTATTTTTAGACCATACCTGGACTTGTTCGTGATAGTGTTTATTGACGATATTCTGGTGTATTCTCACTCAGAGGCATACCACCAGGATCATTTGCGGACAGTGCTCCAGATTCTCAAAGACCGTCAACTGTATGCCAAGTTCTCAAAATGTGAATTTTGGCAGAATTCAGTAGCCTTTTTGGGTCATATCGTGTCAGATGTTGGTATACAAGTAGATACACAGAAGATAGAAGTAGTAAAAGCATGGACCAGACCTACCACTCCGACCGAGGTACGCAGTTTCCTAGGGTTAGCAGGGTACTACAAAAGGTTTGTTGAAGGATTTTCCACCTTAGCAGCAACTCTGACTAAACTGACGCAGAAGGCAGCAAAATTTTAGTGGACTGAGGCATGTGAGCAGAGCTTCCAGGAATTGAAAGACAGGTTAACATCAGCTCTAGTGTTAGCATTTCCAAAAGGTACAGAAGGTTATGCAGTTTATTGTGACGCTTTAGGTGTTGGGTTAGGATGTGTTTTGATGCAGCATGGTAAAGTAATTGCTTATGCTTCCAGACAACTGAGGAAACATGAAAAGAACTATCCTACCCATGACCTGGAATTGACCGTAGTGATTCATGCCTTAAAGATATGGAGACATTACTTGTATGGCGTCCACGTGGATATTTTCACTGAACATAAGAGCCTACAGTATATCTTCACTCAGAAAGAGTTGAATTTGCGGCAACGTCGCTGGTTAGAGCTGTTGAAAGACTATGATGTGAATATTCTGTATCATCCTTGGAGAGCTAATGTGGTGGCAGATGCCCTTAGCCGTAAATCTATGGGAAGTTTGGCATACTTACAGCCTGTGCAGCGGGAATTAGCCCGGGAATTGCATCAGTTAGCCAGTTTAGCAATTCGTGTAGTAGAAACAGAGGACAACAGAGCGGTAATCCAGAACACCTCAGTGTCGTCTTTAGTCGTGGAAGTAAAGGAATGGAAGTGTGAAGATCCTAGCCTGGTTCAGCTTAGAAACAGAGTTCAGCAAGGAGAGGTCACATATTTTAATATAACCGAGGATGGGGTATTGTCACGCCCCGCCCTGGAGGGTATGACTGGCACCTGGTGCCCTAGTAAGACTTGGACTGCTAACTGGTGGGCCTAGGCACATCTGGTGCCTGGCTAGCTTTATTTCAGGTTTCTGGAAACAAAGGGCTATATAACGGCTGTAAACACAGCCTGTTTCTGGAAACAAAGGGCTATATAACGGCTGTAAACACAGCCTCCGGCCGACTGGCCTATAGCCACCTATGCCTGTAATAACAGCCAACCAGAAACATACTCTCAACAAGGAACCTATGCGGGCCGACAAGGCCACCATGCTGTCTAGTCATCTGAAACTCAACAAATG
>JACEIK010007496.1:52641-71308 GCA_018107945.1 Datura stramonium | reverse complement strand
TAAATAGTCTTAATTGTTCAGTGTACAGACCTAGAGACAACATCTTTATCATTCAGATATGCATTTAGATTCAGATGTCTTACTCTTAATGAAATCAAATGAGGACTAAAAGTACTTAATATGCTAAGAAGAAAGGGTTTTGAGGTATTTGAGTCACTCTATAGTCATATGTTAAGATTGGATGTCGATCAAGTGGTAGAATGAAATTCTGCAAAAGTTATCACAAATTTCTATCTTGAGATTCTCTGAAATTTTGGTAAAATATCTAGAAGATTTTCTCCCAATCTATAAGGAGTTAAGGGGCCTAATACCTATCAAATTAAAGGTCTATGAGTCTCTTTTTCAACGCATTAAATTGTTTGTTAATAGGACTTCAGAGTAGAGAAATATTTGTATTTTCATGTAATTGCGCAGGCAGGCAGCGAGGACCATAGGGGCTCCATGATGGCAGTGTGTCACACCACCAAATAAGCATGTTAGGAAGCGTGTCATTGCTACTGAGGCGGTGTCTTCCTATATAAGTTTTTTGGTTGGCTGTTTGACCATTTTTTTCATCCTTTTCTAATGAGCTTGACGAGCAGACCCTCCCCTAAGCTATCCTTTTAATATCATTTGGTTTATAAGTTTAGAGATTATTTTCCAAGGTGGTTTCTAATTTCGGGAAGTCAGGAGCTTGGTGTGACTCATTTTTTGAGTGTGTTTTCCGCATGTTTGTTGGCTATCCTTATTGATCCATTTGGTAATCCATTTTCCCTGCCTTATTCTTAGTTTTTTAAGATGATTTTAAGTATATAAGTATTGGTAGGTTGTTGTTTTAGAATTTCTACCGCTGATTTCATCGAAAGTTAGCCGAATAAGTGTCGATTTGTGTTGTTTCTTTTTTGAACTTGTTGGCAGCGTTTTTGGGGTGTGAGCTGCTGTTCTTAGGTAGTCTTTTGGTACTTTTGGAAGTAAAGATTCAAATATCTTTATTAATGGGAGTTTAAGGTATGTTAAGGCTTCTATTTCTTCCATTATGGCATAATTTTGGCGAAGTAACGCTACTCATAAACTTGTGCTTATTGGCTATTTTTGGAGCCTTAAAATTTTGTTGTTTCTAAGCTTATTGAAGTGTTGGTTATATGTTATTATGTACATATCTGTGTTGGGTTGATTTCTATCTTCGGATTTACCCGTTGAAGGGCATGGTTGCGACTAGTCGATAACTTTGTGATAACAATTGGGTGGTTAAGTTGTTGTAGTAGTAGTTGTTGTTGTTTTTGAACCTCTATCATGGGTTGGTTATGTGGTTAAGGTGGGATGGTGGGTTGATTGATGTCTTAGTAATGGCTAGAAACGATGGTGGCGATGTCCTTTGGTTATAATTTGAGTCGGTGGCCGTGTTGGACTTGTTGATAGAACTTTGGGGACCTAGTAAGAGTTGGAATGTTGTACATTGCTCAAATGTGTGGTTTGTATGTGAACATTGGTTGTGTATATACTCACCAAGATTGTATGCTTTGATTTACCTTCTGGCTTATGGATACTCGATGCACAAAAGTTGTTCCGACTAGGGGTTGAGCCCTAGGTGCCTTATGGCTGTGGATACCCGACGCACAAGAGTTGTTTCGGCTCGGGGTTGATCCTAACGGTTGATATGGTATGTGGAGTTGATAGATCCTCCATAGTACCGAGGCAAGATGTTGTTTGAGAGTTTGTCCGGAATGTTTGAGCCTCATTGGGATCGCGACAGTTCTCCCAGTTGGATTAAGTTCCACCGACTACACGCAGCTGAGAGTTGTTCCGGTAGTGCTTTATTAATATTGTTGTTGATGTGTGCGCTTATTTTTGGTGGACACCTGTAAGGTCGTGAGAGTTTTCGGCAAGGCTGTGATTGTGATTTGATTTACATATTGTATTGTTGCCTTGAATTATCTTTGTCTTATAAGATGTGGATGCTACTTATGGTTTGATGATAGCTAAGGTTGTTGAGTGGCCTAGAGTTGACCCAGATAAGATGTTTGCAGGGATCCTGTGTGGTATAGGAGGTTACAAGTGAGTTGTGTTGGCCAGGTGTCATTTACTTGTTCATTTATTTTGTTACGTTGGACTTGTTAGGCTTATGGGGGCCAAGTAGGTTCTATTTGCTTATTTGACTTGTGATTTCCTTCCTTCTATTGTCCAGTATATCTATTGATCTGTACTTTCAATGTTGTTATCATTTCTTCCTTATATACTCGATATATTTCTATACCGACTCCCTAGTTGAGGCACTGCATTCATGCCTGCAGGTGTTGATCGACAGGTAGATCGAGTTCTTAGTCGCTGAGTGGAGTTTCAGCTGAGTCGGTAAAGCTCTAAGTTGCCATATGTTGTTTTATGGGTAGTTCGGTGCCCTATCCCAAATAGTTGACTATTGCTATATTCATAGAGGCTCATGGACGTCCGTTATGGGTGTAGCATTGTTGTTGTAGGCCAAGTGGGCCTTGTTGTATAGATTATTTTTTCATTCTGTGGCTTTGACGACCTATTGTATTTATTTTTGGTTGGTCAGTAAACCAGGTTGTTCTTATTGTGTTTACTCTAATCTTATAGTAATTGTTATGCCAAATCTCGTCGGTTCTTGCTTGTATTAGTTAGTTTTGTTGCAAGGTGTGCTCAATCAGGTGTGGCACAGGGTGTCAGTCATACCCCTCCGAGTTTGGGGTGTGACAGACTTGGTATCAGAGTAGTTCATGTCATAGAGATTCTATGAGCCATGTCTAATAGAGTCTTGTTTATGCGTGCATTGTGCAGTGTACTTATAAACAGGAGACTATAGGACATTTAGGATTATTACCCTTCTTTTTGGATCGAAATCATGCGTGATGTTAGCTATTGTAGGAGTCGGGTCCAGAATCACATTTGCTGACTTGTGCAGGGACACTTGTGATCTAATGGATTATGGCCAGCCAATGGCTAGACATGGCAGCAGGTAAAATTCATATTTTGATTTTTTTTTAGTTATGTCACACCTTGGCGTGGCGCAAGGTTGTTTTGATTAGGGTTGTCTGTGGTAGATCTAGGAGTCTTATGGTCGTGTGAGGCCATGTCGTGGCATGTTAGTATTGGGGTCGAATTCGTACGTTTTATCCAAGATTCGAGGATGAATGTTTCTAAAGGGGGAAGGATGTAACACCCCATATATTTTAAGCAATAAATCTGTACTTTCGAGCTAGGACTAAGAGTACTTAATATGCTAAGAAGAAAGTGTTTTTAGGCATTTGAGTCACTCTATAGTCGTATGTTAAAATTGTACATCGATCAAGTAGTAGAACGAAATTAGTTATCACAAATTTCTTTCTTGAGATTCTCTAAAATTTGGGTCAAATGTATTGAAGCTTTTCTCCCAATCTATAAGAATTTAGGGGGCCTACAACCTATCAAATTAAAGGTCTACGTGTCTATTTTCCACCACATTAAATTGTTCATTAATACGACTTCAAAGTAGAGAGGTATTCCTATTTTTATGTAACTGCATAGACAGGAGGCAAGGACCATAGGGCTCCACGATGGCATCGTGTCACGCCACCAAATCAGCACATTGGGAAGTGTGACACATTTCTACTAAGGCAGTGGCTGCCTATATAAGTTATTTGGTTGGTTGTTTGATCATTTTTTCATCCTTTTACAGTAATCTTCACGACTAGACCCTCCCCTAAGCTCTCCTCTTCATATCCTTTTGTTTATAAAGTTAGAGATTATTTTCCAAGGTGGTTTCTGATGTCGAGAAGTCAGGAGCTCGGTATGACTCCTAATTTGATGGTGTTTTCAACAAGTTTGGTGGATGTTCTTAATGAACCATTTGGTAAACCATTTTACCTGACTGATTCTTAGTTATTTAAGATGATTTTAAGTAAGTATTGATAGGTTGTTGTTTTAGAATTTCTACCGCCGATTTCATTGAAAATTAGTTGAATAAGTGTTGACTTGTGTTGTTTCTTTGTTGAACTTTTTGGCAGTGTGTTTGGGGTGTGAGATGTTGTTCTTAGGTAGTCTTTTGGTACTTTTGGAAGTAAAGATTTCTGTATCTTTCTTCATGGGAGTTTAAGGTAGTTAAGGCTTATATTTCGTCCGTTATGGCATGATTTTGGCGAAGTATCGCTACTCATACACTCGTGCTTATTAGCTATTTTGGAGCCTTAAAATTATGTTGTTTCTAATCTTGTTAAGGTGCTGGTTATACGGTATAATGTGCATATATGTTTTGGGTTGATTGCTAGCTTTGGATTTGGCCATTAAAGGCTGTGGTTGCGACTTTTTGATAGATTTGTAATAACAATCAGGTGATTAAGTTGTTGTAGTAGTATTTGTTGTTTTTGAACCTCTATCATGGGTAGATTATGTGGTTAATGTTGAATGGTGGGTTGATTAATGGCTTAGTGGTGGCTAGAACCGATGGTGGCGATGTCCTTTAGTTATAATTTGAGTCGGTGGTCGTGTTGGCCTTGTTGATAGAACTTTGGGGGACCTAGTAAGAGTTGGAATGTTGTACCTTGCTCAAATGTGTGGTTTGTGTGTGAACATTGGTTGTGTATGTACTTACCGTGATTGTATTCTTTGATTGTTGCCATGTGGATTATGAATACCCGATGCACGAGAGTTGTTCCAACTAGGGGTCGAGCCGGAGGTGCCTTGTGGCTTATGGATACCCGACACACGAGAATTGTTCCGACTTGAGGTTGATCCCAAGGGTTGATATGGTCTGTGGAGTTGATAGTTCCTCCATAGTACCGAGGCAAGATGTGATTCGAGAGTTTGTCCGACATGTCTGAGCCTCCCTGGGATCACGATAGTTCTTCCAGTTAGACTGAGTTCCACCGACTACGCGCAACCAAGATCTATTCCAGCAGTGCTTGATTGATATTTTTGTTGATGTGTATGTGTATGTTTGTAGGACACTAATAAAGTCGTGAGAATTTCCAGAAAGTATGTGATTGTGATTTGATTTATATATTGTATTATTGCCTTGGATTATCTTTGTCTTATAAGTTGTGGATACTATTTGTAGTTTGATGATAGCGGAGGTTGTTGAGGGGCCTAGTGTTGACCCAGGTAAGACGTTTAGAGGGATACTATCTGGTATAAGAGTTCGCAGGTGAGTTGTGTTGTCCAGGTGTCGTTTTTATACCCCGAAAGCCTGAAGATCAAACCCAAGAGTTGAAACAGAGAAAGAGTTGAAATCTAGCACCAGGCACAGAACAAGTCGTGAGGAGACACATGAGAGGAGCCCATGAGTCATGATGTGACTCATGGGGAGGCCAGGGAATGAATTTGAAACTTGAGAATGAGACCCCACGGCCATGACCACGACTCGTGGTCAGGCCGCACAAGTCGTTAGGTCAGTCGTAGGGTAGGTGAGAAGGGAAAGGGAAGGAAGAAGGGCAGTGTACTCGACGGAAAGACCCCATGAGTCGTGGTCAGTCCCCACGATTCAAGGGGAGGGTCATGGCCAAGCAGGGATTGTTTTGTTGAAGTTAAGGCAGTGCCCTTCACGGTTGTGACCACAAGTCGTGGTCACTAGGCAACAAGTCTTTAAGTCACCCGTGACAAGCCCAGGGGACTTGAGAGGCAGTGTACTTCATGAACGACTCCACGAGTCATGGTCCAGGCTAATGAATCGTTGAGGTCCCTCGATGGGACCACCTGACAGTTATTTTCTACGAGTTTAGTAAGGGTTTTTCCATAATTACTAAGCTTCTAAGGCCTAAACTACGTCATTTTGAGTTATGAATAGTAACTTTTAAAGGGGTTAAGTTTATTTTAGGTCATTTTCATATTCATGAGTGCAAGAGTGATAGACTAAAGAGGTGATCACGGCAATACTTAAAAGTTTTCTTCAATTCCTTCTTGGGCATTCAAGGAAGGGTAAGAATTAGCCATTTAGGGGTATATAGGGTTATGAATGGGTGTTTTTGTTCACACCCATGCTCAATCTCTCCTAATTCATGAAGTTTGATCAAAAATCTTATGGGGTTTTAACTTAAAACTTGTGGAATTCTAATGATCTATCAATGAGTTATTACCTTTCACGATTTACACCATATTCTATGAATTATGATAAAATTTTACAATTATTTTGATTATAACTTTATTTATTTTGATTTCTAATAAATTAAGCCTAATTATGCATGTTCTATGATGGATCGAGTTATGATCTTTACCTCAATTGTCTATATTCATAAACCCATCATGATTTATGATTCGTAATATGGATTTATTCAAATTTCCATTATGAATTGATGATTTACAAAGTCTATATATGATTTATAAGTATGCGTGAATCTTATGATTTTACTAATTATGTTTTGGCCGACCCAAGGGCCTTACCCGCATGGCTAGTTCACGTATTTACAAGCGTGTTTATGATTATCATGATTTAACTAGCCCATGAATCTCATGCATATTATACTATGAGCACTATATACATTTTGGGAGTAGTATTTAACACCGAGTAGGTTTGGGGCCCAAGTTTTTCCTCGAATCTCAGAACTACATGCCGCCATAGGACATGATCGAACCTCCCTTGTGATTGTAACCTTGCCCAAACGAGCCCTTCATGTGTGATATCACGCCCTTCATGGTTCTACCTTTGGCAAGGTACGAATACCCTCCCGACTAGGAATTTATGATCGGGCTCCATGTGTGTTCATATGGGGTATGTCGTTTATAAGAATCTCCCACTGTTCCTCAAGATTTATGTATGTTTATGATTACACACATTGACTCAAGTCATGTTCAATTAAAGATTTTCTATTATGATTATGATTATGATTGAATTATGAATGTTTTTTGAAAACCTTGAGCCTTATGTTATCATATGTTACTTATGTTATGAGCATGTTGACCCTCTCTTATGATCATTTATGAGCTTTTATGTATTTTAAATGTCTATTTTACTTACTTGCATACTTGGTATATTTCACGTACTGACCGCATAATTTCTATGTTGTATCTTTTCATGATACAGGACCCGGCTTTCAGGCTCAGCCCCGTCAGTAGTCCCTTTCGGAGTTTAGCATCCATCCTTTGGTGAGTCCTCATTCTCCGAGGACCATATGTTTCAAATATTGATGTCTCCTTTTTGCTTTTATTTTTTTTCTGGGTTAGTTGGGGAATGTTGTCCCATCAACCCATCTGATATGATAAGGGCTTTCAGACTAATTATAGTACTCAACTATTATGTATTTTAGTACATTCCGCTTATCATGTTATGTTATGTTAATGTTTCCGCTATAACGTCATGTTAAGTATTTTGCTTAATGATATGAAGATAGATGAATGTTCATGTCATGGGTCGACTTGGAGTCTCTCGGGGCTCCTTGTCCCGTGTTACGTCCGGGTCTATATTTGGGTTGTGACAAACTTGATATCATAGCAATAGGTTTGAAGTGTCCCATGGAGTCTGAAAGTTGCGTCAAGTAGAGTCTTTATCATGGGTGTGAAGCACACCACACTTATGACTAAGAGGCTACAAGACATTTAGGAAATGTTCCCTTCTTTCATGATCTCTGTCGTGTGATGAAATGTCTTCCTATCCTTCTAATTCGTGCTATTCATGATTGCAGAATCATGGCTCCCCAAAGAATGAATGGTAGGAGGAATGGAAACGAAGATGGACACGAGGATGGTAATGGGATTGGGCACCAGCAGGCCCCACCATTCAGGAGCACCAGGCACCGGAGCCAGTTGCCAATGCTGAGTTTCGGGCAACTATCCAGATGCTTTCGTAGGTCTTGACCTCTCAGGTCAATCAGTAGGTTGTTGTGCACATTTCACAAAATGGCAATGCAGCAGCAGCTAGAGTTAGAGATTTCTTGAGGACGAACCCGTCAGAGTTCCTTGGGTCCAAGTTAGATGAGGACCTGCATGAATTCATCGACGAGATTCTAAAGATCACCCAGGTCATGGGGGTGACAAATGGAGAGTGCATTGATTTGGTCGCTTGTTAGCTGAAAGGGATGACACATATATGGTTTAAGAATGGAGAGACAGTAGGGCAGTGGGGGCAAGCCCTATAGGTTGGGAAGAGTTTCATGCAACCTTTCTGGATCGGTTCTTCCCTCGCGAGACGAGGGAACTGAAGGCAGCTGAGTTTGTAAATCTGAAGCATGGTGATATGTCAGTCCAGGAGTATGCTCTGGAGTTTACTTGCTTATCCAAGTATGCACCAGGTTAGGGGCAGACCAGAGGACTCGGGTGAGCAATTTATGCATGGAGTGGCGGACTACTTGGATAAGGACTGTAGGATCGTCATGCTGCATTGAGATATAGATTTTCCATGCATAATGTTGCATGCCCAGCAGATGGAGTTAGTGTGTCGGAGGCAGAGAGAGGCCAAGAGGGCCAGGACAGACAATTATGGGATTTCTCAACCTAGATCGGGGGGTGGACAACGCCAACAGTCTCATCACAGGTCTTTTGCTCCAGCACCATCATTAGCTAGTACACCATCTAGATCATGAGGGGATCGGAGGAGCAGGGCTTCAGATTCGAGAGGCTAGGGTAGCATGAAGATAGAACTCATTTTCCCAACTTGTGCAAGGTGCGGCAAGAATCACCCAGGGAGGTTCCTAGTTGGCTCAGACGCTTGTTTTGAGTGTGGCAAACTCGGATACAGACTTAGGGATTGCCCTTCGGACAGATTAGGGGGCGTCGAAGCCCGTATGCCGGCCGCTAGTTCAGCCACTCCAGCAACACGTCCCTCTCAGCAGGGTACCTCGACTAGTTCAGCTGGCGGCCAGCGCCAGAACAGGTTCTATGCCCTTGTGACCCGTCAGGAACAGGAGACTTCACCGGATGTGGTTATTGGTATGTTACGAGTGTTTCACCTTGATGCTTATGCTTTGTTAGATCCAGGGGCTATCTTGTCTTTTGTGACACCTTACATTTCTAGTAATTTTGGAGTTAGTCCCAAAACTCTGTCAAACCATTTTCATTTTCTACTCCTATTGGTGATTCGGTTGTAGCTAGGCGGGTGTATAGAAGATGCCCAATCACTATATTCCCGACACACAGCCTATATCTATCTTTCTTACAGGATGGCTCCAGCCTAACTAAAGGAGTTGAAGGATCTATAAGGGTTTCATCAGACCAAGCAAGTCCCCATAGGGTGCACCAGTCTTATTTTTCCAAAAGAAGGATGGTTCCCTTCGGATGTGCATTGACTACCGAAAATTGAACAAATTCACCATTAAGAACAGGTATCCTCTCCCTAGGATTGATGATCTATTTAACCAGCTTCAAGGTGCCAAGCATTTTTCAAAGATAGATCTCAGATCCGGTTATCATCAGCTCAAAGTTTGGGAGTGCGACATCCCGAAGATAGCCTTCAGGATGTGGTATGGCCATTAAGAGTTTGTAGTTATGTCTTTTGGACTAACGAATGCTCCTACAGCTTTTATGGACCTGATGAACATGGTGTTCAAAACATATTTGGATATGTTTGTGATTGTGTTTATCGACGACATCTTGATATACTCTCGGAGCGAGGAGGAACATGTCGCTCATTTGAGAATAGTGCTTCAGCCCCTCAAGGATCGCCGATTATATGCCAGATTCAGAAAGTGTGAGTTCTAGTTGAACTCCATAGGATTTTGGGGCCATGTGGTATAAAGGTGGATTCTCAATAAATAGAGGTGGTGAAGAATTGGCCTAGACGGGTGAATCCTTCAGATATTTTGAGTTTCTTGGATTTAGCTGGCTACTATCGGAGGTTCGTGGAAGGTTTTTCCTCTATTACAGCGCCCTTGACCTAATTGACCCAGAAGAAGGTGAAATTCTAATGGTCGGAGGCTTGTGAAAAGAGTTTCCAAGAGTTGAAGACTTGACTTACCTCAGCACCAGTGTTGACCCTACCCGAGGGTACCAACGGGTTCGTGGTGTATTGTGATGCTTCAAGGATCGGAATTGGGTGTGTGTTGATGCAACACGGGAAAGTTATAGCATACACCTCTAGACAGTTGAAAGTTCATGAGAAGAATTACCCGACCCATGATCTTGAATTGGTCGCGGTGGTATTCGCCTTGAAGATATGGTGACATTATTTGTATGGGGTTCACATGGATGTATTTACAGACCATAAGAGCATACAATATGTGTTCATGCAAAAAGATCTCAATCTTCGGCAAAGGAGGTGGTTGGAGCTACTCAAGGACTACGACATGAGTGTGCTTTACCATCCAGGTAAGGCCAATGTGGTAGCGGACGCACTTAATAGGATCTCTATGGAAAGTGTGTCCCATGTGGATGAAGGGAAAAAGGAGTTGGTAAAGGATGTGCATTGACTCGCAAGGTTGGGAGTTAGGTTGGTTGACTCGACCGAATAGAAGTGTTGTGGTTCAGAATGGATCGAAATCATCCTTGGTGACCGATGTAAAAGCTAGACAAGATGAGGACCCAATTTTGGTAAAGTTAAAGGAAGTCGTTCATAATTAGAAGGTAGAGGTCTTCTCCAAAGGGGGAGATGGTGTGCTTCGGTACCAGGGTCGCCTATGTGTTCTAGAGATTGATGATTTAAGGAACTGGATGTTGCACGGGCTCATGGATCCAGGTATTCTATCCATCCAAGTGCCACCATGACTTACGAGAAGTGTATTGGTGGAATGGCATGAAGAAGGATACCGCAGAATTCGTAGCAAAGTGTCCAAACTGTCAGCAAATAAAGGTTGAGCATTAGAGGCCGGGAGATATGCTTCAAGATATCAGTATTCCTACTTGGAAGTGGGAAGAAATCAATATGGACTTCATCACAGGTTTTCCTCGCACTCGCCAGTAATATGACTCCATTTGGGTTGTGGTAGACAGGTTTACCAAGGGCACTCATTTTCTACCGGTCAAAACCAGAAATTCGGCGGAGGATTATGCCAAACTATATATCCGAGAGCTAGTCTGATTGCATGGAGTGCCCTTTTTCATCATTTCAGATAGAGGTACTCAATTCACCTCTCAATTTTGGAAGTCGTTTCAAAAAGGATTGGGTACACAGGTTAAACTAAGCACAACATTTCACCAACAAATGGATGGTCAGGCGGAGTGGACAATTCAAACCCTCGAGGACATGTTGAGGGCATGCGTGATTGACTTCAAAGGTAGTTGGGATGAGCATTTTCCTCTTATAGAATTTTCACACAACAACAGCTATCACTCTAGTATCCAGATGGCACCGTTTGAGCCTCTCTATGGGTGGAGGTGTATGTCGCCCATTGGATGGTTTGAGGTTGGCAAAGCCACAATGATAGGGCCAGATTCGGTTCATGAGGCGATGGATAAGGTTAAATTGATAAGGGATTGGTTGAAAACTGCCCAGAGTCGCCAAAAGTCCTATGTTGACGTGAGAAGAAGAGAATTAGAATTTTAAGTCGATGACTGGTATTTCTAAAGGTGTCTCCCATGAAGGGAGTGAGGAGGTTCGAAAAGAAGGGGAAACTTAATCCCCGCTATGTCGGCCCGTACCGGATAGTGAGACGTATTGGCAAGGTGGCTTATGAATTGGAGTTGCCCTCAGAATTAGCTTTTGTGCATCTTGTGCTTCATGTATCGCTCTTGAAGAAGTGTTTGGGTGATCCAGCTCTAGTTGTTCTGGTGGACAGTGTTGGTGTAAAAGACAGCCTTAGTTATGAGGAGGTTTCGGTGGAAATATTGGATCATTAGATTCGAAGGCTAAGGATCAAGGAAGTAGCTTCAGTCGAAGTGTTATGGAGGAATCAACATGTTGAAGGAGCTACGTGGGAAGCCGAAGCGGACATGATGGCTAAGTACCCACATTTATTCTCTACCGGCTCAGTTCCAGCTCGAGGTATCAATTTTTCCCTAAAACTCTATATAGTTTTCATGTTTAGTTCATGTGATCAGGTCTCTTTTATGTATATGGATGTGTAAGTGAATCATGAAATCAGTTCAGCTATGTAGTTTGAATCGGGGATAGTCATACCGTCAGTTTTCAGTTTAAATGACTAGTATTTGAGTATAATGATTGTGTTTCTCTGCCTTTCAGTATGTTTTCCAACATTCGAGGACGAATGTTCCCAAGGGGGAGCAGGCACAGAACGAGTCGTGAGGAGACCCATGAGAGGAGCCCATAAGTCATGATGTGACTCGTGGGGAGGCCAGGGAATGAATTTGAAACTTGAGAAATAAGACCCCACGGCCATGACCATGACCCGTGGTCAGGCCCCACGAGTCGTTAGGTCAGTTGTGGGGTAGGTGAGAAGGGAAAGGGAAGGAAGAAGGGCAGTGTACCTGACGGAAGGACCCCATAAGTCGTGGTTAGTCCCCACGATTCGTGCCAAGCAGGGATTGTTTTGTTGAATTTAAGGCAGTGCACTTCACGGATGGTGACCACGAGCCGTGGTCACCAGGCAACGAGTCGTTAAGTCACCCGTGATAAGCCCAGGGGACTTGAGAGGCAGTGTACTTCACGGAAGACTCCACCAGTCATGGTCTAGGGTAACGAATCGTTAGGTCCCTTGTTGGGACCACTTGACAGTTATTTTCTTCGAGTTTAGTAAGGGATTTTCCATAATTCCTAAGCTTCTAAAGCCTAAACTACATCATTTTGAGTTATGAATAGTGACTTTTAAAGGGGTTAACTTCATATTAGGCCATTTTTATATTCATGCATGCAAGAGTGATAGACTAAAGAGGTGATCAAGGCAATACTTCAAGGTTTTCTTCAATTCCTTCTTGGGAATTCAAGGGAGGGTAAGAATCAGCCATTTAAAGGTATGTAGGTTATGAATGGGTGTTTTCGTTCACACCCATGCTCAATCTCTCCTAATTCATGAAGTTTGATCAAAAATCTTATGGGGTTTTAACTTAAATCTTGTGGAATTCTAATGATCTATCAATGGGTTATTATCTTTCATGATTTACACCATATTCTATGAATTATGATCAGATTTTACAATTATTTTGATTACAATTTTATTTATTTCGGTTTCTACTAAATTAGTCTAATTATGCATGTTCTATGATGGATCGAGTTATGATCTTTACCTCAATTGTCGATATTTATAAACCCAATCATGATTTATGATTCGTAATATGGATTTATTCAAATGCCCATTATGAATTGATGATTTACAAAGTCTATATATGATTTATAGGTATGCATGAACCTCATGATTTTACTAATTATGTTTTGGCCGACCTACGGGCCTTACCCGCATGGCTAGTTCACGTATTTACAAGCATGTTTATGATTATCAGGATTTAACTAGGTCATGAATCTCATGCATATTATACTATGAGAACTATATACATTTTGGGAGTAGTATTTAACACCGAGTAGGTTCAGGGCCCAGGTTTTTCCCTGAATCTCAAAACTATGTGCCACCGTAGGACATGATGGGACCTCCTTTGTGACTGTCCCCTTACCCAAATTGTCCCTTCATGAGTGATATCATTCCCGTCATGGTTATACTCTTGGAAAGGTACTTATACCCTCCCGACTAGGGATTTACATGTCGGGCTCCATGTGTGCTCATATGGGGTATGTCAGTTATAAGAATCTCCCATTGTTCCTCATGATTTGTGTATTTTATGATTACGCACATTGGCTCAAGTCATGTTCAATTAATATTTTCTCTTATGATTATGATTACGATTGAATTACGAACTTTTTGAAAACCTTGAGCCTTATGTTATCGTATGCTACTTATGTTATGAGCATGTTGTCCCACTCTTATGATCATTTATGAGATTTTATGTATTTTAAATATCTGTTTTACTTACTTGCATACTCGGTACATTTCAAGTACTACTGCATACTTTCTATGTTGTATTGTTTCATGATACAGGACCCGACTCTCAAGCTCAGCCCCATCAGTAGTCCCTTTCGAAATTTAGCATCCAGCCTTTGGTGAGTCCTCATTCTCTAAGGAGCATATGTTTCAGATATTGATGTCTCCTTTTTGCTTTCAGTTTTTTTTTGCCGGGTTAGTTGAGAAATATTTTCCCATCAACCCATTCTATACGATAGAGGCTTTCAGACTAATTGTAGTACTCAACTGTTATATATTTTAGTATGTTCCGCTTATCATGTTATGTTATGTTCATGTTTACGCTATATCTTCATGTTAAATATTCCACTTAATGATATGAAGTTAGATGAATGTTCATGCCGCGGATCGAATTGGAGTCTCTCGGGGCTCCTGGTCCCGTATTACGATCGGGGTCTATATTCGGGTCGTGACAATCATTTACTTGTTCATTTATTTAGTTACGTTGGACTTGCAGTCTTATGGGGACCAGGTAGTTTCTATTTGCTTACTTGACTTGTGATTTCCTTCTTGCTATTGTCCAGTATGTCTATTGATCTATACTTTTAATCCTGCTAACATTTCTTCCTTATATAGTCGGTACATTTTCGTACCTACGCCTAGTCGGGGTGCTACATTCATGCCTACAGGTGTTGATCGACAGGTAGATTGAGTTCTTAGTTGCTGAGTGGAGTTTCTGCTGAGTTGGTAAAGCTCCAAGTCTTCCGGAGTTGCCAGATGTTATTTAGTAGGTAGTTCAGGGCCCTGTCCCAGACAGTTGATTATTGTTATATTCATTAGGGCTCATGGACGTCTATTATAGGTGTATCTTGTTATTGTAGGCCGGCTATGCCTTTTTGTATAGATTATTTTTTCTTTTCAGTTCCTTAATGGTCTATTGTATTTATTTTTGGTTGGTCCGTAAACCATCTTGTTTTTATTGCGTTTACTCTGATCTTATAGTAATTGTTACCCGAAACCTCATCGGTTCTGGCTTGCAGTAGTTAGTTTTGTGGTAGGGTGTGCTCGATCAGGTGTGGCACAGGGTGCCAGTCATGCCCCTCCGAGTTTGGTGTATGACAAATACCTTATACAGCAATTTGTGGAGAACTTTAGATGTAATTTCCTAGAGTTTGTCATAGATTAATTTGGTGTGTTGTTTTGATAAATATTCAAAATTGTTGTACATAATTTTATGATTTATTTAAGATTTTGGTTTTCTACTTCAATTATGAGTAGCTAATTCTTCTACTAAGGATGTGAACCCAATAGGGTTGCGAAATCTAGGAATCACATTCAGTAAATTTAAATATATTTAAGTAATCCTCGTTTTTCAGTAACGATAAGTGGTTTCAAACATCAATTTAAGCCAATTAATTCTAGTTAAACTTGAAAAGATTGGTTAGGTTTTAGAAGGATTAATTAACAAGTACTTGAGACATTAAACCTTGTTTAATAATTTTTTTGGAATACATTGAATTTACTTAATAGAAAATAATCATTTTTATTTAACTCTGATTTATTTGGAAGAATTAATTAAGAGAAGTATTACTGTAACAACCCCCAAATGTTCCTAAGATCAGATTCTAGACATGACGCAGAAAACCAGTAGAAACTAACAATTTTCCACAAAACGGATCATATCACGATTCGTGGTGAGAGACCATGACTCGTGATGTGACTCTGACGAGCAACCTGAGTTTCCTAATTTCTAGTTCCAATGACTCAAATGACGAGTCATTGGTGGACATAATAACTCGTCTTGTCATCCTTTCTATTAAAGACAGCCAAGTCCCGAAACTTGACATTTTCTCCTAGGGACCATGAGAGGATACCACGACTCGTCACATCAAGTGATGACTCGTCATGTTGAGTTGTGGTGTGAGGAACAGAGATTGACCAATTCGGCTTTAGTAGTGAAGGGTGGAAGTTATGAATTGTGAGGACAAAGAACAAATCATCCTATTTGTCCGTGGTGATGAGATCAAAGATTGAAAATAAATACTTTAGTGACAATGAGTAGGTCACCATGAGTCGTGGTGACATCTAATGACTCGTGAGGCAATTCGTCATCACTGGATGATAGATTTTGTAGACAAAATTTCAGGGGCATTTTAGTAACTTCTCATATTTTTATCACCTAAACCAGAACATTTGAGATTCCTAAGGGGGATATTAAAGGTTTTATTAGTATAAACTCTCATTCCCTCTCATAACAACGTAATTTCAAGAATTTATAGTGCTCAATATCTCAAGGAAGTTAGGAATTTTTCATCTTCAACCTAAGCTAGAGTTAAGGGTTCTTCATTCCAGGTATGTAAGGCTAACTTAAGTGAGGAGATTTCATTTTTTCTCATACCCTACATAGTAAAGAGTTCATATATGTAAAGTTAGGGTTTTTTCCTAATTTCTTGATTTGGTCTTCTTCCCTATTGTTGAATTGTTCATTGTTGAATTTCTTTATCCTATTGTGATATATCTATTATATCTCCTGATTGTTGATCATAATTCTACTCTCTTGATTATTGATGATATCTCTTGATTCTTGATTGATTGATGATGGTTCATGTCTCTTATCCCATGGACCCAATTGCATGGAAGCCAATGTTTTTTAAAGCATTGTATTTTTTAGATAAATGCATTATTTTCATAAAGTTGGGCAAATATTAAGAGAGTTTTTGTACAAAGATTTTTAGACAAAAAGTATAGATTATAGCATGATTTTTTTGAAAGCTAAAGTAAAGTCTTGGCTTTTTTGAAAGTCAAGGATTTTGAGCATAGAAGCTCACTAGTTTTTACTGAGATTTTGAGCCAAGGCTCATTACTAAAGTACAGAGCTTTTTGAGCCAAGGCTCAACATAGTTTTTAAACATCTATTATAACTATACTAAAGTGCTTTATAAAATATGTTTTCAGCTACCTCAGATAGGCATATTTATATGAGCATAGTTTTTGGGAGGATTATTTCGTACTGAGATAGGTAAAGTGTTCAGATAACATGTAAGCCCCACAATTACATAACCAGCGTAGGTTAGGATCATGCTGTTGATTCGGACGACTCCTCAGATAGCCCCTAGGTAGATCTTAGTATGGATCCACAATTTATGTTTCTTCCTTTGCCCTAAAAAGTCTTTAGATGGCTCTCCCAAAATGGCAACAAGTTAGACATTACGCTCATTCATGGTGTATGTTGATTATGAGAAACTCCCAACTAACGTTATATGTACATTTATACATGTATTTTCAGAGATTGTTCTGATGCATAGTTTTAATGCATAACTTCTTTTACACGTCTTTTATACTTTTGTTCAATGCATCACTCAGAGTTTCAGATTTAGTTTGTTTATCCTTTCAGTTCAGATACTCTTACTTAACTGTTGTTTCATTCAGCCATTTTTCATATCGGACAATCAATGTACTGAAACCACTTGATGTTTTATCTTATTATGATGTAGATTTAGATAGATAGGATCAATAGAGGACGCTTCACTAGGATCCTACTTCACTCAGCCTTGGTGAGGCCTCTTATTTTCGGAGAGTCCAAGTCATACTTCAATTTTATTTTCATTTTTAGTAGAGCTTAATATAGCCATGGGAGCTTTGTCCCAGCACCTATCTTCAGACAGTAGAAGTTTCATAGATTAGTTAGAGTTGAGTCATAAATGTTACTTTCTAACATTGTTTGGAGTTACATTAATGAACCTCACTTTATTTTCTTGATCTCACACAATTTTAGCTTCTGCATTACTTTATTGTATTCTCAGCTAGTAGTAAGCTAGGCCAAGTTTCATGACCTGATTCGATACCCTGAATGCGACACTGTGCCTACATCCATAAGTAACCCAATGCTAACCTATGACATGCCATATTTCTAACATGATATAAGATTGTAAAGAAACTAAGCGGAAGCTAACCGAATTATAGAAAATTCATTTACGAATAATGAGGCAAACTGATAAACAACACTAGGTCATAAAGCTAAAAATACTACTACTCTGTTTGAAAACCTCTACTGATTGCTGAGCTACTTGGACAAGTCCCCAGCTAACTCCAATGTCTGAAACAAAAACAATGATAAAGACAAAATGAATAAAAGATAACTCCCATCCTCAAAAGATGAGGACTTGATAACGCTCAAACCACAGGGAATATAGAAGATCTAGATTACAACCAGTAGATGAACTTGTATGGTAGTTACTTCACAATGGGGGGATTCTAATAAAAAACAATAATAAAAATAAACAGCAGTCAAGATTATATTTGTGAATCAATAATTAAATGATAACTAGGGTTTGTGTTCCTATTGGATTCATAACAGCTTTGGGTATACACTCGTGATCTTTACCAATACTTACTTACAGAACTAATAACTTAGATTCATTCAAATGATCGATCAATCCCTATTGAGTGACTATCCTCAATTACTCGACCAAGTCTCATGAGTTCTGCAAACTAACCATTATCACTAAGTTCAAGATATAACTATCCTGTGACCACAGTTCAAGTTAATACAATGATCATCAAGATCAAGGATCCGTTGTAATTCTCTTTTCATAATTTCTACCTCTTCAACTAAAGCAAGTAAAGAATTCAAGCACTTCCTAACGTTGTACACCGCTAAGAATCATTAAATATGAAAAGAATACAATATAAGTATTTAGTATTGGTTTTGGAATCACTTTGTGCAACCCTAACTAGTTAATCTACCATGGTTCCCACAATCCTAGCTATGGAGGTTTTAGCCTCTCATAGTTGCAAGGTTGTGATTTGTGTTCACGACTGAAAACAAAAAACAATACTTACAAAGATGATTGAGAAAAACAATCCCTTCAATTAAACCACGAAATCTTGAATAACAAGTAGCAAGAACAAGATGAATTCAAGAAAAG
>JACEIK010007496.1:16117-27886 GCA_018107945.1 Datura stramonium | reverse complement strand
GTGAAGGCAACGGATACGTAATCAGCAGAACTTAGTGCCACTGTTCGCTTTTCAGAACCTGTCGAAAAGCTTATCGTCACTTGTGGTACATTTTTCTCATTTTCTGAATTCCGGTTAATCCACCGTTGTCATCTCCAAACTCCAATGCTGCGAGTCGTTGTGTTTCCATTGCTGCTATTTATTTCCGACCTAGTCTCGTCGCACTTCATCGTTGAGACTCTACCTGGCTTCAATGGGGAACTTCCATTCAGACTCGAAACAGGGCAAGTAGTAACTTTCTCATATTTTCTTAAAACCCCCACTCCTGCCCCATTCCCTATACGCGCACAGACACTCAGGGAGACGCTCTAAATTGTTAATTGGTAGGTTCATCAGTTATATTGGTGTGGGTGAGGAGAAAGAAGTGCAGCTATTTTATTTCTTTGTAGAATCTGAGAGAGACCCAGAAAATGACCCTCTCATGCTTTGGCTCACCGGAGGCCCTGGTTGCTCCGGTCTCTCTTCCCTAGTATATGAGATTGGTATGTTAATTTTCTCCTCCTTCGTGCATATTTACCTTTAATTCTCCATCAATTTGATCAACAAGAAGTCCTGCCGGCCTTTCGATTTTAACTTTCGCACACGGAGACAATATTTACATTATTAGGGCCTTCGATACCCAATTACAGCTAACCAGTTAAATCAACTTTGTTTTGATAACCAGTCGAATCTTCTTCTTAACCATTGAAGAGATCCCCTCTATTAACAGACACCAGTGTTATCAATTACCATTATAACCATTTTCTCAGTGCTGCCAAATAATCAAATATTTTTAACAATTCCATCTTTCAACAGTGTTATCATTATGACGTTTCATGAATTAACACGCTTCCGTGTCTATAAAAAGCTCAGATATGAAGAGTAACAGAGAAGAAATTCAGATACATTTTAGATTATAAAAATCTGGTACAAAAATTTTACTGCAGAATCTCTTGTGGATGTCAGATTCTTCATGGTAGATACAAACTATTACATCTGATTATTTGTTGGATGTCTTAAACTTCTAATTTAACTTTATAAATTAGTTAAGTTGAGTTTCAGTAACTACCATAGACATAATTGGGGATGGTTTTAATTTTGATGTTCGGAGATGGAATAAAACCATTAAAACAAAGTTGTCATTTAATTGGGACAAAGAAATATCAAAAACTAGTCATGGTTGGATAAAGGTATCATAAAGAATGTTCATTGTATATCGATATATGTACACAATGTTTTATGATGTGTAAGCAATAAGAATGATGGCTAAAAGAACATCAATGATCAATTTGGGGTCAATGAAGATGCTTTTAGCTCAAGAGTCGGATAGTCCAAAAGTTGTTTGGTTGAGGGTTTCCGAGTCTAAGAGTTAAAATTATGCATTAAAGTAGAACTTACCTCTTTCTCCACTAAGCAGCATTAAAAGTAGCACTAAAATTACTATGCTGAATCCTTTTCATCAAGCTTTGCAATTCTGTCAACAAAAAACCGTTTATTAGTGTAACAGGAAAAACAAGAATGTTCTGAACAAGTGTACGCATGTTGTTTGGATTATTGTGTCTTAGAAGTTAATAAGTTGTAGAAACGGCGCTTGATGCTTCTTTCAGGTCCTTTAACCTTTGATTATGCAAATTCTAGTGGAAATTTCCCAAAACTGGAGTTGAACTCCAATTCTTGGACCAAGGTTTTCTAAGCTTACCCTTCTACCATTTGCTTATATTTTCACTGTTGCTCGTTTATATAAACAGTATCTGGTTTTAATTACTAGGTGGCCAATATAATATTTATAGATCAACCTGCTGGCTCAGGGTACTCATATGCAGAGACTTCAGAAGCTTACAACTGCAATGATACCCTGTCTGTAACTCTATCTTATGAGTTCCTTAGAAAGGTGAGAATTTTTTCCTGAGCAACTTCATTGAGGTTTCTATGTGTAGCTGAAATTGATTCTTGTGATCTCGACCAATATGGCTGAATATCTACCCTTTTTGGATATTTCAGACTATATTTCAGACTCTAACTAGCTAGCAAAAGACAAATGTGTATTTGTTAATAAAAGTTTATGTTAATGTTTCTGAAAACAAGAACAAAATGTGATCTTCAGTTATCCCTGGACTGTGGCCAATAAAAACACTTTCTGGCTCACTTTTTGCAGTTTGGAAGCGCAGTTAATCATGCCATGTCTGGAGCATAATATCTTTCTGTTTCCTGGCATTGTAAAACCGGAAAATGTTACTCTTATATGATAAGAGGAGAAACAGTTTTTGTCCTTCTTCCTCCTAAATACTACTTACATATGGTTAAATTCTGCAGATGTTTAACATTAGATTTCAAAATTCCATGGTCTACTAGGTTATAAAATTTGAATTTGGTTCTGGAAATATTGATTCGTTGTAGTTGGATTTATTATCCATTGGTATTCCAAATCTTGAAAAATGAAACTTTACTATTTGAGGCCTGATGTAAAAAGTGACAAGAGCCCGGGATATTCGCATCTTATTCTCCAACAACATTTATTTATCTCACATCTCATGTCTCGATGTCGATCCGAACTTCATTCTCATGCATAAGGTAACATCTAACCCATGAAACTTTCATAAGCAAATTCACGAGGCTCTGAAATTGTTGTGCTGTAGTGGCTTATGGATCATCCCAAGTATCTCAAGAATCCACTATATGTTGGTGGTGATTCCTATTCGGGTGTTTTTGTCGCACTGCTTACTCGCAAAATATATGATGGTATTGTATCTTGTACCCGAGTTTGGAATCAGTCTTTTTGTTATCTCGTTTCATGACCTTTTCCTTTCTATCAAGGTATTGAAGTTGGTGACAAGCCTCGAGTGAATATCAAAGTATGAACTCCAATGCATTCAGCTGGACACCTCTTCTTGCTGTTCTCATTATTGATACTTCTCATTTCAAGTTCTGCTGTCAAACATGATGTTTTGGATTAAATGTAGGGATATATACAAGGCAATGCTCTAACAGATAGATTCATCGACTTCAATGGTAGAGTCAAATATGCTTATCGTATTGGACTTATTTCAGATAAGATCTATCAGGTATCTAATAGCTTGTGCTCTGCGCTCTACATTTGGGAAACTAACTTCTAGTTAATAACGGTCTAGAAAGGAAAAATCAGTTTTTCCTTCCCCCACAGCAATGCTTACAAGGTGAAGTCTTTGAAATAAAAAAATTAACTTCTTCAGTAGTTCAACCTAGATACCTAGCCTATCTCTATTCCTCCTTACAGAATGNCTTACAAGGTGAAGTCTTTGAAATAAAAAAATTAACTTCTTCAGTAGTTCAACTAGAAATTACTTACAATTCATTATGATTCTGCAATTAATCTTCCTTATGTTACTGTGTAGTCCACTAAAGCAAATTGCAATGGGAATTACGTTGACGTTGATCCAAATAACGTATTATGCCTAAATGATCTTCAGAAAGTAGCAAGGGTAAGGGATCAAGTTCTGCACTTATAAAATATTAAGATATCTTCAAAGTTGAGTTATACTTGAATAGTCCATGATTGCATGTGCGTAGTGTCTCAAGAACATACGACGGGCACATATTTTAGAACCTTGGTGTGACCTTCCATTTGTAATGAGCATTCTCCAAGAAACTCCTACAAATTCCCAGTCAATATTTCCAATTGCAGGACCATGGTGTCGAGTAAGTCTATGTTTCTCCCCCCTTACGAGGCCTTCATAGAAAAATGTAGTGTTAATTCTGTTGGCATATTATACAAGAATTTGCAGATTTAACTTTTTAAACGCAAAAACCAGGAAAAAAATTACATATACTCGTATGTTTGGGCAAATGATAAAGCTGTCCAGAAAGCACTAAACATTCGTGAGGTATGCAAATACAGTTTTTATTCCTACTGTCCATATCCAATGCTATTTCCCCCCACCCCCCTAAGTCTTGAAATTTGTCTAACCCTAGCTGAGAAAAAGAAATTGAAAGGGAGAAAAAAAAGACAAGCCTTTGAATGATATGGTCATGGAAAAAAACCAGGGAACAGCATTGGAGTGGGTGAGATGCAATGAAAGCATGCATTATAGAGGTATGAAGAGAACCAAGTCATACGTGTATGATGTCGAAAGTGTCATTGATGATCATCGGCATCTCACCAGCAAGTCCTGTCGAGCTCTAATTTATAGGTATTACTCCAAGATGGCTTTCTTCTTCTTCATGTTACGTCGTTTCGTCTTAAGTGACCTTAATATATTAGTCACTGATCTTAGAAATGTCGTCCATTGTGTTTTCCTCATCACTAGATAAGCGAAAAATTAAAAGACCAAGAAAGAAGAGGTATAGCTCAACTTGAATATTGAATAAAGTTATTCATTGTGCTATAACCTTAGAGTGTTCTGGCTTGAGAAAAAAAAAAGCAATAAAGCTGTTAGTACTATACTTAAAGCCTAATCACTGCAAAAAAGTTACCAGAAAGAGACTCTTTGATAAACTTTTACTTTGATAGTGGTGACCATGACATGGTTGTTCCTCATTTGAGTACGGAAGAATGGATAGACAATTTGAAACTGCCGATTGCAGATGATTGGGGGCCTTGGTTTGTTGACGGTCAAGTTGCAGGGTTTGTTCCTTGGTCTCTAATGCTTTTTTTAATTACCCGATTTTGAACATGTACCAATAGTTGCCTAATTTCTCGTACTTTGTTTATGTAGATACAAGGTGAAGTATTCACAAAATGATTATGAGCTGATATATGCAACTGTTAAGGTAAAGACTATTTCCTATTGCAACAACTCTAAACCAACAGCATTACATCTTAATCTTCTTTTGTTTTCATGAATAATTTATGGGAAATTAATATTTTATTTAGGGTGCGGGTCATACAGCTCCTGAATACAAGCCGAAACAATGCCTGCCCATGGTTGATAGGTGGTTTTCTGGCTACCCTCTTTAGTTTCACCCTTGCAAGACGTTAATGTACTCATTTGTTTCTCTGGACATAAGTTGGAGAAAGGAAGTACTCCAACTTCAGTATCAGACCCATGGCACTCATATTTAATGTACTAGTTTTTGGGTACCCTCTTTGTGGTATATTCTTTGTGAACGAGTATAAAATATTTAAAAACCTACATAAAATATTAAATAATATTTACTTGACGTGCAATTCTTAGAACCCGTTTGGCCATCCGAGATGAAATCATAATTTGAAATCATGATATGAAATCATATGAGATGAAATTGAAGTTTTTTTTGGACATGAAATTTGAAAATTTTAAATTGTATTTTTTTTCTCATGAACATAAAACTCCCATGAGTTGCGAAAACTATCAAAAAAATTTCAATTCATATGCAATCTTACCAAATAAGTAAAAGTTCATAACAAAGTATAATATAGTATGTTAGAAAGCCATTGTTAAAAAAATACAACATTTATTGACTGAATTTTAATTCAATAAAAAGTAAAATTGAACATGAGTTGTAGTCTACTACTCCTCTCACATAGTTGGCAACTTATATCCAATATAAATGGTTAGCAAAGATTGATAAGAGTAATAATACCAACAACTTTATTTACATCTAAAATAAATGATTGGTAAATATAAAATGGTGGGTTTTTTTTTTTTTACAAAATATAAACTTGTTAGTCAAATTTTGTATTTGAAAAAGTTCATCTCATGATTTGGAATCCCAAATCAAGCATTATTGAGAATCTGGGATTTCATCTCATGATTTCAAATCATGAGATGAAATCGCATGTCTAAACGCCTACTTAGAGTCTCTTCAAAAGTATTTCTAGAATATAATTTTGAGTTCAATACATGTCTTTTCCTGAAAAAATAAAAAATCTTCCATATCTTACTCTTGGTAATTTTCAGACAACATCAAATGTATCATTGCTCATTATGTGAAGTATTAATCAAACCTAAATGAAATTTAGGTTTTCGTCTTGATTAAGTTGATGATAGACATATAGAGCAAAAATTGCTGAAATAAATTAAGCCACATTTTATACGGGAGCAGAAAAAAAGGTGAACATGATAAACTCTAATAACCTCAAGTAGTTATAGTATAAAACAGAAAGTAAGTGAGTCTGGATTTGAAGTTGAATTGCGGAGGAGAAGAGCAGTAACTGAAATGTGATCAAGTGATTGTGATACAAGCTCGATTAATGAACAACAAGGGTCAGGATGCGACCAAGTCAACTAAGCTGGTTTTATAACCCATAATCAACTTAAGAGAGAAAAACCTAATGATCTCCTGGTATGTTTCACCTCTTCCTCGTTTCTCTTCTCTCTCATCTTCTTCATCTCTTTCTCTCCTAAATCCGATTTCTCTTTTCTTTCTTTATGCATATTCAAGGATAACCATGAATGCCCACTTGTTATAGATACTGTAGTTTAAATAAGCATTTCATTTCCTTGTTATTGATATCTATAATAGAAAATTTCCAAAAACAATTTGTTCAAGTTAAAATCTGCAATTAGATTTTCAGATCTCAATTGAGGTTGTATCAAAGCTTTAGATTCATACGATCAGTGCGATTGAGATGGCTGAGGGAACTCTTTTTAAGCTAGTGGATGAGAAACTTGCTAGGCATGATGAAATTTTGACTGGGATACTAACCAATCAACAGGAGGTTCGCTTCACTTTGATGGGAATTCAAGGGCCTTACAACTGATTTGGGACGGATTTACAGCTTTGGAAAGGGCTCCTAACAGAGCATAAGGGGACCGACAACTTAGGAGGTTTACTTCCAATCTCAGGGCAGGACAATAGACAGAATAGGTTGCAGGCAGTTCCAATTCCCTCTCCCAAGTGGGAATTACCTAGTTTCGAGGGGCATAGGCCTAAGGTACGAATTTGAAAATGTGAAAGATATTTCAATCTATAGGAGAGATAAGATATCCAGAAGGTAGAGGCTACTGCACTGTATTTAAATAGCTGAAACATGGTATCATTCATTAATATTGAGTAGATGAATGGTTAACTGTTTAAAATTTAAGGAAGAATTAATCAGTAGATTTGATGATTAATTGATGGAAGACATTGTGGAGGAATTTAATAAGCTAAGCCAAACATGAATAATGGATGAATTCTTTGGAAGGTTTGAAGATCTGAAGGCTTAGATGTTTGTGAGAAATCCTCATTTGAATGATTCTCATATTTGCTCTAGTTTTTTGGTGCATTGAAGGAAGAAATTTTTGTGAAGATGTTCAAGTTTGCTACTTTCAAGTTTCCATGAGAAGACTAGAATGCAAGAGAAGGCCACAAAAGGTTGTTCAGAAGAAGGCACAATATAAGTCTGCTAATACTATGGGAAACTCCTCTTCCACCAGAACTCCTACGTCTACTGTTAGCAGGCTTAATACTTTTAGGCTTAGTCTTGAAGTCTATGAGTATATGAAAAGAAATTGCCTATTCTTTAGGTGTGGAGAGAAATATGGCCTTAGATATCAATGTAAGAGGTAACGACTAAACTGTTTGGTGGGAAAATTAAGACTCAAGTTGTGTGTCCAAAAGAAACTGAAGATATCTCATATCTTGACATGATCATTAAAAGAGATATAGAGAAAGAGGTTTGAGAGGATGTGTGCTTGAATACTTCGTCAGGAAGTAACCTGGGAGTCAACACCATTTTGGTTAGTGGAATGTTATGAATAAGAATCTGACTTGCTTATTGACTCAAGCAGTACTCACAATTTCACTGATCAAGGAACTATGATAGGAGTTGGATATCAAGCTACTTATTGTTCTCCAGTTAGAGTGAAAGTAGTTGATGATAACTTTGTCATGTGGACTTCACGCTGTAAGGGATTCTTATGGAAGATGCAAGGAAGAACCTTCCAGGAAGACCTACTGATCATGCCTCTGGGTGGGTGTGACATTATTTTGGGCAATGATTGAATGAAAAAGCATAATTCTACAAAGTTTGAAAATGAAAAAAAATGTCACCATTGGCAAAAAGAGTAACACACTGGTTCTGAAAAGGATAACTGAGAAAGGCAGATTGAACATAACTCATAGTGGCACCATGAATAAAAATCTAAAGAAAAGATAAACTCTCATAGCTTATTTGTTCATGATGATCATAATAACCAGTGAAGAACAAGAGCCAATAGTTGAGGCTATTGAAGAGATGTTAGGACAGTATTCAAATGTGTTTGCAGAACCCAGAGCATTACCTCCTATCAGGTCTCTAGATCATGCCATACCACTTAAGGTAAGTGTTGATCCAGTTAGCTTGATACCTCACAAATAAATTTACTAACAAAAAAATGAGTTAGAGAAGCAAGTTTCAAAGATACTTAGCCATGTTATAATTCAGTAGAGTCAATCACCTTTTTCTTTACCAACACTGTTGGTCAAGAAGAAGTATGAGACTTGGAGGTTCTATGTGGACTACTGACATCAATATGAAGGACAAGTATTCAATTGCCATAGTGGATGACCTACTTGATGAACTTCATGGATCTTCGATATTTTATAAGTGGACCTTAGAGCTGGCTATCATAAAATTAGAATGAAGGTATAGGATGTGCACAAGACTACTTTTAAAACTCACTTGGGCTATTATGAGTTTAAGGTAATGCCATTTGGCTTAACGAATTCTCCTGCCACATTTTAAGCCCTGATAAATTAGGTTTTTTAGCCTTTTCTAAGGAAGTTTGTCTTAGTGTTTGTAGATGATATACTCATTTATAGTGTACATTAGAAGCACATGTGGAGCATTTAGTTTTTGTTTTTGATACCTTGAGTAAAAACTCCTTGTTTGCTAAAAGGTCTTTGGCCTAGACCTACCTTAGTTAGAGCACTTAGAGGATTCCTTGGGTTAACTAGTTAATACGAGAAGTATGTTTATGGAGCCATTTATAGACCTCTCATTGATCTATTAAAAAAAGGCATTCAAATGGAGTGCAGAATCTGGCATTGCCTTCTCAAAACTCAAGTCTTCTATGACCTCTACCCTAGTGCTGATACTGCTTGATTACTCCAAAGAGTTCATTGTAGAGATTGATGCTAGTCAAAATAGCATTGGTGTTGTGTTGATGCAGGGGGGTAGACTTGTTGCCTATTTTAGCAAGGTATTAGCACAAAAACAAAGAGGCAAATCCATCTATAAAAAAAAATACATGGCCTTGCTCACTGCAGTGAACAAGTGGAGGCATTACTTGTAGTTCAAGCACTTTGTAGTAAGAACTGACCATCATAGCTTGAAGTACTTGATGGAGCAGAAATTCACATCAGCCATCCAAGAAAAGGGTCTAACTAAGTTGTAGGGGTTAGACTATGAGATTCAATAAAAGAAAGATGATGAGAATATGGTAGTTGATACCTTTTTTTTATAGACTAACACTGGACAATTGATGGTGATTAATGCTGCTATACCCTCTTGGATGCATGAAGTGACTTCCAGTTATGCGGGATATCCTCAAGCTCAAGATCAATCAACTTTCAATGGTCTTACAAGATCTTATACCATGGCATTACTCTTCTGGAATTCTCAAGAAGAAGGGGAAGGTATATATTAGAGTTTCTGGTGATCTCAGAAATTAGTTGATCACCACCTTCCATGACTCTCCTGTAAGTGTCCATTCTGGAAAGCTATGCACCTTTAATATACTCTCGCAAATCTTGTACTAGCCTAGGATGAAGCAGATGGTTGTTGATTATGTAGCCCGTTGTGATGTGTTCCTTAGAAGCAAGGATGAGAATATAACTTATCCAGGTTTGCTATAACTCCTTCCAATTCCCAACCAAGCTTTGAGTCATATTAGTATGGACTTCATTGAAGGGCTACCAAAGTCTAAGGCTAAAGAGGTGATCTTCTTAGTGGTTATGGATAGGATCACTAAGTATGTATATTTCATTGTTCTTGCACACCCTTACACTATTATTGAGGTTGCTAAAATTTCCTGGAAAAGGGTCTATTGTCTACATGGCACCCCTGACTCTATGGTCACTAACAGAGATAGAGTCTTCCTTAGTAATATTTGGCAAACTTTGTTTAGACTGCTAGGCACTCTTGCACTACAATACAACTTAACACCATCAAAGTGATGGACAAATTGAGAGAGTGAACAAATGTGTGGAGAACTACCTCAGGTGTATGACTGCCAGCAGGCCTGTTCACCGGGGATATTGGCTCTCTGCTGCAAATGGTGGTACAACACCAATTTACACACCAATTTATAGTGCACACCTTTTGAAGCCTTATATGGCCACACTCCTCCTCACTTAACCTTGGGGCCTTTGCTGGAAACCAATGTTCCAGCAGTTGAGAATACCATTCTTAAAAGACAATAAATTCATCAACTTTTGAAAGATAAATTGAATAAGGCTCCAGAGAGGATGAAATACTATGCAGATTAGAGGAGGTCTAATAAAGAGTTACAGGTGGGAGATTTGGTCTACTTAAAGTTGCAACCCTATAAGCAAACATCAGTTACTTTGAGAAGAAATCTGAAACTGTCTTCCAAATATTATGGGCTCTTAGAGTTCTTGCTAGAGCGAGACTAGTGACTTATAGACTTGCGTGCTAAATATAAAGTACATTCTGTATTCCATGTGTCATTGTTGAAGAAAAAGGTTGGTACTCGAGTTGTGGTACAAACTATGTTGCCTAACACTGGTGATGATGGACAGTTCTTGATTCATCCTATGGCAATTCTACAAATGCAGATGATTGAGAAGAATAATATGGCTGTGGTTAACGTTCAAGTACAGTGGTCCAACCTACCTCCCGAGGGATGCTACCTGGGAGGATTACCAATTTCTGAAATCCAAGTTTCCTGTTTTTGATTCACATCCTTGAGGACAAGGATGATTTGAAGGAGAAAAGTATGTAATGATCTCAAATAGTTATAGTAAATAATAGAAAGTAGGGGAGGCTAGGTTTAAAGTTGAATTGCGAAAGAGAAGAGAAGTAAATAAAATGTGAGTGCGGTTGTGATAAAAATTGGATTAATGAACAACAAGGGTTAGAATAATACCACGTTAGCTAAGTTGGTTTTATAACCAACTTAGGAGTGAGAAAACCCAGTAATCGTCTGGTATGTTTCACCTATTCCTCGTTTTTCTTTTCTCTCATCTTCTTATTCTCTTTCTTTCCTACATCTGATATTGTTCTTCTTCTTTCTGCAGATTCAAGGATAACCATGGATGTCCACTTATCCTAGATACTGTAGTTTAAATCAGCATTTCATTTTCTTATTATTGATAACCATTTTTTCTAGTTTATAATAAAAAATTCCTTAAAAAACATTTTTCAACTTAAATTCTTCTATTTGATTTCCATATGTCAAGTGAGATCATAACATAAATCTATAACTTTGTCATATCTAAATAAAGTGAAAAGTGAAGTTTTGTGGGTCTAACTCATAACTTTGTTCAACCAAGCTCCACCTATCCAAGTTATCCAGATAAAATTTCTTTCCTCTATACAAATATTTGATAATAGTAATAGCCACAAAACTTTAAAATTGCATATATGCTAAAATAACTTATCATTCCAGATCTAAGAGAAATCACGCAATCAAGATCCAACAAATAAAAGGAAAAAAACAAGTAAAATTCACCGAGTAGAAATTGAAGCTATGGGCATATTATAAGTAAAACTCACTGAGAAATTGGATTATGATAAAGAAAATAAAAACAAAAGTAAAATAAGGTAAACTTTGAGTCTTTCAAACTACTGATCCAACCTCTAATCTTATAATTGGGGGATAGATTCAAAATCTATATATACATTAAAAATAAAAAATTATCTTATAT
>JACEIK010007494.1:56317-74766 GCA_018107945.1 Datura stramonium | reverse complement strand
ACAGGCATTTACATTGGTTTAGAATCACGTTGTGTTAACCCTACTTCGTTATTCCACCATGATTCCCACAACACTAGTTGTGGGAGTTTAACCAATATCTACTGCAAATTGTATCTTCGAATTCAAGAACACAAGAATCAAAAGATGTTTTCCATATATAACGTATCAATTAGGTCTCCAAAGAAAGATAATAAACTTAAAATACATCATAATACCCTAATAATGAAATAAAAACTACAAGGAAAGTATTTATACAATAAATAAAATCCTTTCCTAAATTGACAAAGAATGCAACATCAGGATGACCTAAGAGTCGTAGTAGGCTACTAGAAATTGTAGTCTGTAATCATGGCATGGGTGGAAGCTTCTGAACTCCTCAAGTATGAGTGTCCAGTACCACTCGTGATGGGTCTCTACGCGTCGTAACCACCATCCATGGTTTGAACTCCTGAACCTCAGCATCTCTAATCATCATACTATGGGCCATCACTACGAGTCATACTATGTTGGTACGACTCATGGTATCTACTCATTCCTTGAGGATGTCAACTTTGATAGCTCACTGTTTCTACCTGTGGTTCGGTAGTACGAGTTTTACTCTAGGGTTATGAACTTGTCAATTCTCTAATTTTGTCACGAGCACTCATAACGACTTGTACCTAGATGGTATGATTCGTGTTGAGACCCGTAGGATCTCTTTCTTCCCTTTTTCAATCATTTCACGAATTTAACTCCCAAAACTAATTTTCCCTACAATATCAACAAACAAACCTATCCACATAAACATACCCAAGTCCTAGCATATTTTCTATGTTTTAAGCATCGAAAGTCTCGTGAAACCACGACATGTCAACACCCTTAACTTAGAAATTTTGCATGTCCTCAAGCAAATAAAACAATACCAAAAATACGAGACTTAATCAAAAGAAACCTACAAGACTTACAGTTGCACCCCGAAAAAATTATTGATGATGATTTGATTAAACAATAAGGGATTTAAAGACGTGGACTGCGTGTTACAGAAGTATTCGGAGAATGAATTCCAAATAGGTAGTCACACCATGAAATGGATATATGAAGGTCATTAAAGAATTAAATTAAAGTTCAAGGCCAAAGGGATCTTGGTAAAAAAATTCGAGTTCACGGTTTATAACGAGAAAAATATTTTTAATAAGTCTCGTATATTGTCTAACTTGTGATGATCATATATCCTAATATATAGTAAGTTAGAAGTCCCACGAAATNAACCTGTCACCCGCAATAAGTCAGACTAATACATGATCATATATCCTAATATATAGTAAGTTAGAAGTCCCACGAAATATCAAATTGAAGGTCTTTGAGTCTAGTTTTCGTAACATCAAACTTCTCATCAATCAAAGTTTAGAGTAAAGAGTTATAGGTATTTTACCGAAGCACTACCAAGCGGTGACATGAGCGAGATGACCTAGCACCTCCACCACCTTAGCTCCTTAAAAATTAGATTTTATGTTGCGTAAAACATTTCATACATATCTAGGTTCGACCTTCTTGCTTAGAGGACATATTTCTCTCCATTCCCATTGAAGAAATGATATCGCCAAGCGCACGCAAGCGCATATGATCATCAAGTAATATAGGACGGTGAAGTCTCAATATTGATCCCTCGAAGACTTGTCAGATTAATTACTTAAGGTTAACATTTTATTTCACTATTCAAATAAACACAGGTAAATTAGGGAAATGGTTTTGGATACTATTCTACTAACTTGAAAGATAAATTAAATTAATGAACAAAAATCATTTTCACATGTGTTTTTACTTGAAATGATGATGACAATCTGGGGTCTTGGCACTTTCACTTTCAAGTTGAGTTTTAGGACTCGATTACACTAGAAAAAGCTTTTCTAAGATTTATAGTTGTAAGTTAGGATCCCATTTCTTGCTATTCTCCTGAATATCAAGAACTATCTCATGAACCCTAACACCTATATCCCTATAGTTGCAGGAGAAACATGAGATGATGGTTGAAGATACTTGTATTCAACTGAATAGGGTTGAAGGATATATTCCTATCCTCAATAATGAAATCAACTGTTGAACTAATTTGAAGAAGATTATTTATACCTATTCTATGCTTGCTATTAACTCTTTTAGTTCCCTCTCCCGAGTTCAACCAAGAGCCAACAGATAATATTTGCAAGGTGATCAGGCTAACAAATAATCAATTAAAACCAGTAAGTATAAATAATATTGAATGAAGAATTATATTCTAGCATAAAAGAGTATTAAAACTTCAACCATCAGTTATGGCCAAAACCCTAGAACAAGAGTTTGGCCACTTATGTTCAATCGCGAAACTAAAGAAATCATGAATCAAAAGCATAAAGTAAAGAAGAAAACCTAGAAGAAAATGAACTTTTGTCTCTTCCCCTAAAGACTGCATACAAACTGATCCAAGACTTCTAACAAAATTCCCTAAGAAAGGTATGAAATGACTCTTTTTCCCTTGAGAAGTTCAACTTTTACACTTGAAAATCCACCCCGGACATGCCTTGGCACGCCGCTCCTCCCATCTCGCCAGACTGTGGCTTGAACGTCCTTTGAGGTTTAGTCTCTGGCGTGCCGCACTAGCTATTTCACCAAGGTGTTAGTCAAATTTTGGCACTTCTAGGACCTATCGCGCCGCGCCACTCACTGCACCAGAGTGTTAGAAAATTTCCCAAGTTCAGAATACCTCTGGCGCATTGCGCTACTCATCTCGCCAAGGTGTTAATCAAAATTATTTTGAAGATCGGGCTCTGGCGTGCCACACCAGCTGTCTCACCAGCTTGAGTGCAATTTTCTCTGAAGTTTGGTGGATGGCGCGCCATGCCAGCTATCTCACCGGGTCAACTTTTTTTGAATTTTTCTTTCTTCATACCTTGGGCTATTTTTGAGTCTTTTTCCATAAATTACCTGCTAAAACCAACTAAAAACACTTTTTAGCTCATTTAACACATATTATCATGAATTCATGCATTTCATAAGGATAATGATCTCAAAACAAGGTAAAAGATGGGTAAAAGTATGGAAAATGGGCATAAAAATATTCCCAACATCACCACCCCACACTTAAATCATTGTTCGTCCTCGAACAATCTATACTTATATGCACAAACATCTTTTCTCACCACTTGTCACCTCTATCAATTCTCACTCAAGCAGCTAGCACAAAGCATATGACTAAGTGGTTCATCAATTCATATAGTCCACATCAAGTGCACACAGAAGTTTTCACATTCGAAACTACACAACTTCTATAACTGACTCATCTTTTTAAAATAGGGCCAATATGATTAAATATGAAACATGCAACACATAGTACACCGATTTTGACCATACTATGCCCTCAGTTATTTGGTGATGTTCCTTCTCTCATATTATCAATTCAAAACTTGGAACGTAATAAGAAGGACACACTCACTCTCACAGATAATGTATCATACACATGCAACATACCATAGGCTTGCCCCTCATGTACAATTAGACTACTTAATTACTTCAAAGAGAGTAAGATCATAAGGACTTTTCATGGTTGTAATGTCGGCTAAGGAACAGGTATGAATGATTTTCTTTAGTAGTTGCTACTAGTCCTAAGAACTTTAAGACATTCTTTCATCTTTATTGTCCACCACTTTGTTTCACTGCTCACCTTTTTCTTCAATAATCCTTTTTTTCTGTTCTCATGCCCCTCTTTATACTACTCGACTGCTAGTTTCTTCATACAAATTCAACAATAATAATCAACCATTAAAGATCTTTTCATTAGTGGTCTAGTATCAAGTAGACATGTTATTTTGTATGGGCACCCCTCTTTCTATTATCTTCTCTTGCCATCACAATTTTTTCTTTCTTTCCTTTCCCTTAACTTTTTTCTACATTGGTGGACCTTCATTCTTAATTCTAAAAGTGCATCAAACTATCTTTGGATCAAAAATTTTGAAGGTCAAACAACAAAAAGGGATAGGCTTTGTTTGTGGCTGAGAAGAAAATTAAGGCTTACGGCTCAAAGGGGTTAACTAGGGATATCGTTAAGGAAGGTACAACAATAATGGACAAAATGAGTTTTCAAAGAAACACCTTAATCACATCTCACTTCTTTAGCAACTAGATATCCTCTACACAATTAGGAAAGTTCTAGATGCTACATTGTGTACAACACACAACAATTCAAGCTCACCTCTCATGGCATCATGATCTTAGTCAGTTTTCTATGGCCACATATCCACACAATCAAATTGAATAAATTTTTCATTATTAAGCCCTAAGAATATTTTTTCTTGAGTCAAGTTAAAGAACCTATGTGTGTCTCATGAAATTTTCACTTCTTATACATTCACAATGACCACTTCATTGCTTCTAGCTTAGCTTCTAAGTGGAATATCAAGAGTACACAAGTGGTGATTTTTCTTTTGACTCTAAAAAATTAAAAAAATATGAATAATTTTCCCTCAAGACGGACGTCAATCATACATTGTCGGAAAAACCATTCTCTTCTCCTAAAAAAAATTAAAATTGCTCCTAAAAATGAAAATTTTACCTGGTTCAAAGGTCTCCCACTTTGAAAGAAAACCGCGGCAAAAAAAAAAGAAAGGTAGGTGAGACATGTCATTTTCAAAAAATTTCAAATAAAAACTTGATGGTATACTCACCCTTAACCTCAAAATTTTAAAAGATATCCCTTCACCCCACACTTAAAGTCATGCTCTATCCTCAGAGCATCTATAAAATAAAAATTATACAAGGGTGAAAAATACTCCCTGGCCCTCTAGGGCCTAGCTAGTAGCATATCTCTTTGATTCATGGATCACATGACCCCACAGTTAAGCTGAAGACGTACTCCTTAGCATTGATTTTGGGTACTCAGATTCCGCTTTTCTACAGATAAAACAAAAAACAAAAGTGACACTATATAAAAAATAATAAAAACTACACTATTACAAGTTGAGTTTCCTCCCAACAAGCGCCCGATTTAACATCGCGGTACAACGCTATAGAGTTTCACCACTTTTCCTTCCATATTAAGCTAATAAACTTCACCCCTAATTTGTTTTCTAATTTTCTATTATGCTCAAGGGGCGGTAATGTAAACCTGAGTGGACCAAGTAATAAATGTTGCATCTTGCCCTTCTTGGCCCTTAAATGAGGGATTCCGTTATGTCTCTTTGCCATAATCAATTTTTGAATACAGGGGCGTTGTTCCTTGTCTACACATTGTCGCGCCCCATTTTCCTCGCGGAAAGCGGGATTCAATATGACAACTCTTTTAGGTTTATTTAAGCAGAAGAATCGCCACCTAATAAATTATGGTGCGTTAGGGCACCTTACTAGACTAATTACAAAAATCTGTTCAAAAGCCTACATCACCAAAAATCGGGTAAGGGCATCAAGTTACCTCGAAAGGAAGGTGTTAAGTACCTTTCGAGGTCCACAACTGTAGGTCCCGACCGTATTCATTAATATGTGGGGATTAAATAATGAGCAAAGTGAACTGATTTTAAGTTAAACAAATTGAATTAACTAAGTGATTTAAACAAATCATAGAATATTCAAATAGTTTTGCAAATAAAGAAAATCAAACAAGAAAGAAGATTGAGACGACGTAATGAAGGAAAGTAAGAAATCTAGAAATTTACGCAAATAATGATTGACAAAGAAAGGCACACACTAAAATAACAATAAAATGGGAAGAAACAAGAACAGAACAAATAAATAAAAATTTTAAGGATTGGATCGAACCTCGAAGAGGTGCCTGCGTATCCCTGAAGGGAATCAGGTCAGACGTAGTTCTACATTTAAAGAAGGGGGGGTCATTTTAACCTACCGGGATCACCCTGTGCAACTAAAATAATACTTCTCAATCGTTTAGATTGCTCGTATTATTCAGCGAGTACGGACTATAATATCCCAACTACCCACCCAATTGATTAGTTATTAGCCTAAAATCGCTCTAAAATGAGAAAAGACTAAACGGCCTAATGCATGCCTACCCGTCCCAAACCTAATGTCCAAGAAGCATTTTGGACTACCATTTTGGATTTGGGATCTAGGATTCTTACAGGCTTTTAAAAAATTAACATTAGATAGAACAAATAAGATCATAAAACAAATATCATGTAAAAGTTTCAAATAAGCCTCTATATTGATTAAATGACTACTATGGGCATGGTATCTATTATAATGGATCCTATAAACATGATATCAAATTATTGATTATATTGCATCATGAAATAATCCCTATAGGCAAGATTTCTAACATGACATCAACTTCACATGTTTTAGAATATAATTAATTCCTAAACACGCATAATCATAAACTGATTTACTATGATACTGCATGTTATTATATAACAATTCATAAGCATGATGACTATTGAAATAAACAGGTATATGTGCTATAGAAATAAGATTAGTGACAAGTTGTAAGAAACTTGGGGTTTTAAAATATGCTGATTGGACAAATATCATATAGGTATGAATTCTAGTACTTATTCTTAAAAAAATGATTTCTTAATAAAGATAACTATGTGCATTTTTCGTAAGAGCAGTTTCAAGTGGAATTAAATATAAATCCTATAGGCATGATATCTAGCATTATATATGTTACTAAATAAATTAAATTCCTATGGACATGATTTCTATCAGTGCATATGTTATTAAATCCTATGGACATGCTTTCTAGGTGAAGCTAGCATTCAAGAAAAAAGTAAAGAAAACATACAAACCCCCACCCCCATAAACCCATTTTCACTATTATTAATGTTTATTATAATTATTACAACTGATAAAAAAGAAATAAATAAATAAACAACATACAATGTGAAAATATATAACGCTAAATTAACTAAACTCCCATAGCCTCTTTTGCCCCGGAAACTCTTCGATGTATCTAGAATAAATTTAAAGGATACCTGCTAAAAGATTAAATACAATAATAGACACATAGTAATAACCTTATATTCATGATTGTGACTGACTTATTTCAAGAGAACTTTAATAAAAGAACATATTAAACACATAGTCATGATGAGAGAGAGAGAGCTATTAAAAAGATTAAAAAGAAAGGTTTATCATATCAGTAATTGCCATCTCGCAAAGTTAGGTATACTAACCAGTCAAATGATCTAATAGGAAAATAGCGAGCCAATAACATTCACCCAGACCTCAACACATCAAGATCACGGGAATCTCAAGGATTCCGAGCAATACTTGTGTTGAGGAGGGATAGAGAAATTATAGAACTAATGGAGCGAAGAACAAAGAAGTATTAAGAGTAAAATAATTTTTGGGTTTCCTACAACAATGTCCCCGTGTTAGGAACTAAGAGAATAAGAGAGGTTCCCCTGTTATGAACCAAGAGAATAGGAGAGGTTTCCCCCTTGTCTTTAAAAGAAGCAGTCAACGTGTTTATATAACACAAGAGTCATAATGTCATGACCCGAGAGTACACCCGGATCGTAGACACGGGAAAAGGAGCCCTGAAGACTCCAAGTCAACCCATGGCGAGAGCATATATCTAATCTATTCACATAAGGCAGAAAGCTTAACTTAATAATCATGCACTAGCTGAAAATCGTAAAAAGAGGTGTAAGAAACAACAATACAAGATCCTAACATAAACGGCTGAATACTACACATAGGTTTGAAAGCCTCTAATCATAATAGACGGGTTGAAGGGACAAGACCCCAACTAACCCCAATATTCTGGAAACAAAAGGTAAAAAAAGTCCGAACAAGAAGCCCTTGAATCATGAGGATTCACCACTGGAAGCTGAGAGAAAAACTGAGCGCAAGCTAGGTACGATGTTGAACCTGTGAACCGGATCCTGAAAATATGTGGGTCAGTACTTGGAAGGTACTGAGTATGTGAGGTATGCAAAACAGTACTTGAAAACATAAAAGTTATAAGAGTGGGGACATCATGATCATAAATACTGAAATCATAAGTATATTGTAAGGCTCAAGATTTTCCGAAATATTCGTAAACCTGTCATAGTCATAAAATGAGGGAAAACATTTCATAAAAAATAACTTGAGCCAAAAGAACATAATCATACATGCATTACAACAATAAGGAACAGTGGGAGATTTTTATAACCGACATACCCCATACAAGCACACATAGAGCCCGACCTATAAGCCTAGTCGGGAGGCCGTCCATACCTTTCCAAGGGTATGAACCATGAAAGGTGTGATATCACTCATGAGACCCCGTAGGGCATAGGGGACAGACACTGAGGTGGTACCAAACATAACCTACGGTGGCACATAGTTATGAGATTCGGGGCGTAACCTAGGCCCCGAACCTACTCGGTGTTAAGTGCTACTGCCAAAACATGCAACGTGCCCAAAAAATTTATACATGACATACATGGCTAGTTAAATCGTGATAATCATAACATTCTTGAGAATTCGTGATACTAGCCATGGAAATGGGGACCCTTGGTTCGGTCCAAAATCATAGTTCATGAATCATAAGCGGCATGTGGGCATTGTCCATAATTTCAATCATACTTGAAAGACTTAATTGTATGGAAAACATAATCATAATAACATGAGTAATTGAAAACATGCCTAAAATCCAAAAGTTCGTATCATGCTTTAGAATTCACCATAATCATAATTTTCACTAAAACCCCATGATTTGGGTGCATGTGCTTTTAGGGATTAAATCATCAAGTATTGAAGGAAATAAGTGAAAACAGCCCAATAATTCAAATCCATGATTTTAGACATACTACAACATGTTCATATCGATTTTTTTAAGGAAACATGCATTTGGGTTATGAACCATCAAGAATTGGTAACTTTTAACATAGAATTAGGGAGAATTTGGGCATTGGTAGGGACTAAACTACCCATTCAAAACTCCACATACCAGGAACTTCTTGATTCTTAACTCCCTTGAAAAGACCTAGATGGAAACTTGAAGAACTTGAAGGAGAATAATTGAATCCCTTTCCTCTTTCCTCTCTACTCTTACAAGTATCAAATGAGGTTTATCATGGATGATTTCCCCTTAAAAGACCTTTTCCCGACCTCAAACGATGTAGCTTAGGTCTTAGGAGCATAGGAAATTACAAGAAGGCCCTCACTAATTCGCAGAAAATAACTGCCAGGTGACCCTAACGGGTAACCTGATGACTCGTCAGGACGGGCAACGACTCATCGCGTCACCCGTGAAGTACACTGGATACCAGGTCGACTGGGCTCACAACAGGAGACCTAACGATTCATCCCTAGTGACAACGACTTGTTACACCCTTTCGTCAAGTAAACTGCCTCATCTCCACTAAAATTCCATGGGCTTGCTCACGGCTCACCTCACGAGTGGGACTGGCCATGACTCGTGAGGTCCCATCCGTTAGGTACACTGGTCAAACCTCCCAGGTAACCCTTAACCTCACCCAACGGGAGACTTGATGACTCGTGGTGGATGACCACGAGTCGTTCCCATGACCGTGGGGACCTCAACTCCTCAGCTCAGTCCGACCTTCCCACGATCCATCTGAAGACTCGTGGGGTCTCCTCACGAGTCGTCTAACGATTCGTTCTGCACTGCTGCAACATTTTCTAGATTTTTCCCCGTTTGAATTCTAGGTCTGATCCTTGGGTTCCCGGGGTATAACAATATCTCCCCTTGGGAACATTCATCCTGAAATGTTAGAAACATGAAGAAAACTCAGAATCAAATAATCATCATATGAAAATACTGATCATTTATGCCGAAAACTAGTGGAACGACTACCCCCGAAAAGAATTACATAGCTGGACTGAATTCAGACATCCATACCTATATCATATCATAAAAAAACTTGCATGCATGAACGGAACATGAAAATACCTAATAGAGGTTTAGGGCAAAAATTCATACCTCAAACTAAAACTGAGCCGGTAGGGAACAAATAGGGTATATAGCTATCATATCCGCTTTGGCTTCCCAAGTAGCTCCCTCGACATGCTAATTTCTCCATAACACCTTTACTAAAGCTACCTCCTTGTTCCTCAGTCTTCGAACCTGACGATCCAAGATTGTAACGGGAATTTCCTCATAATTAAGGCTATCCTTCACTCCAACACTTTCCATCGGAACCACTAGAGCTGGATCTCCTAAGAACTTTTTCAAGAGAAATACATGAAATATAGGATGAACTGAAGCTAACTCTGAAGGTAACTCTAACTCATAGGCTACTTTACCCACTCGTCTCACAATTCGGTATGGGCCAACATAGCGTGGGTGAGTTTCCCTTTCTTTCCGAATCTCATTACTCCCTTCATGGGAGATACCTTCAGAAATACCCAATCATCGATCTCGAACTCAAGCTCTCTTCTCCTTACATCCGCATAAGAATTTTGGCGACTTTGAGCTATTTTCGTCCTTCCTATTATTAACTAAACTTTCTCCATAGCCTCATGGACTGAATCTGGACCCACTAACCAAGCCTCACTGACTTCAAACCAACCAATGGGCGATCTACACCTTCACCCGTAGAGAGCCTCAAACAGTGCCATTTGGATGCTTAGAGTGATAGTTGTTGTTGTAGGCAAACTCAATAAGAGGTAAATGCTCATCCCAACTACCCTTGAAGTCAATAACACAAGCTCTCAACATATCCTCAAGATTATGGATAGTCCACTCCGCCTGACCATCTGTTTGCGGATGAAATGCCATCCTGAGCTTGACCTGGGTACCGAGTCCCTTTTGAAAAGATCTCCAGAACTGAGAGGTGAACTGGGTGCCTCTATATGATATATGGACAAGGGAACTCCATGCAATCTAACCAGCTCTCGGATGTATAAATTAGAATAATATTCTGTTGAATCGGTGGTTTTGACTGGTAAAAAATGAGCAGCCTTGGTCAATCTGTCGACCACAACCCAAATGGAGTCTACTGCCTCCGAGTGCGGGGTAAACCGGTCACAAAGTCCATATTGATTTCTTCCCACTTACAAGTAGGAATGCTGATATCTTTGAGTACACCCCTCAATCTCTGATGCTCGAATTTCACTTGTTGGCAATTCGGGCGCTTGGCTACGAATTCTGCAATATCCCTCTTCATTCCATTCCACCAGTAGATTTCCTGTAAGGAATGATACATTTTGGTGGCACCTGTATGGATAGAATATCTGGATCCGTGAGCCTCATGCAACATCCGACTCCTCAAATCCCCCACGTTCGGAACACATAAGCGACCCTGGTCTTCTACCTTTTGACTTTGAACAACTTCTTTCAACTTTACCAATGTCGGATCTTCATCTTGTTTAGTCTTCACCTCCACTACCAAGGACAATTCTGACCCGTTCTGGACTACTACCCCACCATTGGTCAAACCAACTAATCTAACTCCCAACCGTGTAAGTCGATGCACCTCCTTCACCATCTCCCTCTTGTCTTCACTCACATGCGACACACTCCCCATAGAGAGTCTACTAAGGGCATCTGCTACCACGTTGGACTTACCCGGGTGGTAAAGGACGCTCATATCATAGTCCTTAAGTAGCTCCAACCACCTTCGTTGCCAAAGATTGAGATCCTTCTGTGCAAACACATACTGTAAGCTTTTGTGGTCAGTGAATACATCTACATGAACCCCATACAAATAGTGTCGCCACATCTTCAAAGCAAACATCACCACTGCCAACTCAAGATCATGGGTCGGGTAATTCTTTTCATGAGTTTTCAGCTGTCTGGTAGCATATGCTACTACCTTCTCGTGCTGCATCAATACACATCCCATTATGACTCAAAACATCACAATATACAACAAATCCATCGGAGCCCTCTGGTAAAGTCAACACCGAGGCTGAAATGAGTCGGGCCTTCAATTCCTGGAAGCTCTTCTCACAAGCCTCCGACCATTGGAATTTCACCTTTTTCTGAGTTAATGGGGCTGTAAGGGATGAGAAACCTTCCACAAACCTTTGATAGTAACCTGCTAAGCCCAAAAAGCTCCTGATCTCCGAAGGGTTTACCGGTTTGGGCCAGTTCTTTACCCCCTCTATTTTTTGGGAGTCCACCCTTATACCTTCGTTTGACACCACATGTCCCAAGAATGCAACAGAATTCAGCCAAAACTCACATTTGCTAAACATGGAGTATAGCCGGTTATCCTTGAGGGTCTGGAGTGCTACCCTTAGGTGTGCGGCATGCTCCTCCTCGCTCCTGGAGTATATTAATATGTCGTCAATGAACACTATCACAAACATGTCCAGATATGCCTTGAATACCCTGTTCATCAGATCCATAAAAGTTGCAAGGACATTGGTTAGTCCAAAAGACATAACAACAAATTCATAATGGCCATACCAGGTCCTGAAAGTAGTTTTCAGTACATCGCTCTCCCGAACCCTGAGCTGGTGATACCCGAACTTGAGGTCTATCTTGGAAAAATATTTGGCACCCTGAAGCTGATCAAATAGGTCATCAATCCTGGGTAAAGGGTACCTATTCTTGACAGTGACCTTGTTCAACTGCCTATAGTCAATACACATCCAGAGAGAACCATCTTTCTTCCGGACGAACAACACTGGGGCACCCTATGGGGATTTACTCGGTCTAATGAAATCCTTATCCAACAAATCCTTCAAATGCTCCTTTAACTCTTTTAGCTCGGCTAGGGCCATTTGGTAGGGAGGAATTGATATGGGCTGTGTGTTGGGTAAAAGATCAATATCAAAATCAATCTCCCTCTTGGGAGGAGCACCTGGCAGTTCATTTGGAAATACCTCGGGATATTCACATACCACTGGGACTGACTGAATGGTCGAGGTCTCAGACGTGACATCCTTAACACTAACCAAATGGTAAATACAACCCTTGGAAATCATTTTCCTGGCTTGAGATAGGAGATAAAGCGACCTACAGGGACTGCTGAGCTACCCCTCCATTCTAAAATTGGTTCACTTGAAAATCGAAACTCCACCACTCGGGTTCTACAGTTAACAGAAGCATAACATGCAAACAACCAATCCGTGCCCAAAATTATGTCAAAATCAGTCATAGCCAATTCTACTATGTCTGCGGAGGTAACGTTATGCGATACAGTAATGGGGCAACCTCTATATACCCGCCTCGCTACGATTGAATACCAACCGGAGTAGACACAGAAAATGGTTTTGACAAAGTTTCAGGACTAACCCCAAAGTTACTAGTAATGTAAGGTGTCACAAAAGACAGTGTAGCTCCCGGATCTAGCAAAGCATAAACATTAATATGAAAGACTTGCAACATACCCGTGACCACATCGGGAGAAGTCTCCTGCTCCTGTCAAGAGCCAAGTGCATAAAACCAGTTCTAGTGCTGGCCTCCGGCTCGAGCAGTCGAAGTACCTTGTTGAGTAGGACGTGCCACTGGGGCTGTTGAACTAGCTACTGGAGTGCAGGCTCTACTACCTCCTGACCTAGTTGCGGGGAAATTCATGAGCCTGTGTCCGGGTTTTCCACACCCTAAGCAAGCATCTGATCCCACCAAACACTTCCCGGGGTGGTTCTGGCCACAACTAGCACAAGATGGGAAGGTGCGCTCTGTGCGCATGCTACTCTGACCCCTCGAACTTGAGGCCTTGCTCCTCTGATTGTCTCGAGGCCTGGATGGGGTACTAGCTAAATAGGGTGCTGGTGTAATAGGCCTGTGCTGGGACTGCTAGTAAGTCCCACCTCCTAGCCTCGACTGGGAGGACCTGTAGCTATCAGTTCTGGCCCTCTTGGCCTCTCTCTGCCTCATATGAGCTGCCTCCATCTGCTGGGCATAAAGGACTATCCCTGGGTAGTCCATATCCTGATGAAGCATGGCTGTTTAGCAGTCCTTGTCCAGATACTCGGCTACTCCCTGCACAAATCTTCTCACCCGTGCCCTCTGGTCCATCACTAACTCAGGGGCATACTTTGATAGGTGAGTGAACTCAAGTGAATATTCTAACACTGTCATCTTTCCTTGTTTGAGATTAACAAACTGAGTTGCTTTAAATTTCCTCATCTCCCGAGGGAAGAACCTGTCGAGAAAATCCATGTGGAACTCGTCCCAACTGGTAGGGCCTTCTTCCGCAGCCCGGCTATCCTTCCATTGCTTGAACCAAATATAGGCAACATCCTTAAGCTGATAAGAGGCCAAATAAACACATCCTCATTTGTCACTCCCATAACCTGAGTGACCTTCAAGATCCTTTTAATGAACTCGTCTGGATCCTCATCCACCCTTGCCCTTGTGAACTCGGGAGGGTTCATCCTTAGAAAGTCCCTGATCCGTGATGCCATTGCATTGCCATTCTTTGGAACATGCGCAACAGCCTGCTGGGACCTGAGCGGTCAAGGCCTGCGCCAACATGTGAATAGCCGCCCAAAACTCAGCATGGGCAGCTGGCTCTAGTGCCTGGGGCTCCTGAATAGGTGGGGCTTTCTGACGCCCATTATCATGGCCACCCTCGTGGCCTTCATCATTTATGTTCCTCCTTCCGTTCAACCTTCTGGGAGCCACAATTTTTCTCCAATCACGAATATCACGAGTTAGAAGGATGGAAAGGTTTTCACCGCATGACATAGATCATGAAAGAAGGGGGTATTTCCTAAAATGTTTAGTAGCCTCTTCGTCACAAGTGAGGCACACTTCACACCCATGAAAAAGACTCTACCTAAAGCATCTTTCAGACTCCCTAGGACACATCTGAACCTATTGCTCTGATACCAAGTTTGTCACGACTCGAGAGTACACCGGATCGTAGTCATGGGAAGGAGCCCCGAAGACTCCAAGTCAACCCATGGCATGAGCATATATCTAATCTATTCACATAGGGAGAAAATCTTAACTTAATAATCATGCACTAGATGAAAATCGTAATAAAGAGGTGTAAGAAATAACAATACAAGATCCAAACATAAACGGCAGAATACTACACATAAGTCTGAAAGCCTCTAATCATAATAGACGAGTTGAAGGGAGAAGACCCCAACTCACCCCAACATTCTGGAAACAAAAGGTAAATAAAGTCCGAATAAGAAGCCCTCGAATCATGAGGACTCACCACTGGAAGTTGAGAGCATATCTGAGCGCAAGCTAGGTACGATGCTGAACCTGTGAACCGGATCCTGAAAATATATGTGTCAGTACTTGGAAGGTACTGAGTATGCGAGGTATGCAAAACAGTACTTGAAAACATAAAAGTTAGAGGAGTGGGAATATCATGATCATAAATACTGAAATCATAAGTATATTGTAAGTCTCAAGATTTTCCGAAATATTCGTAAACCTGTCATAGTCATAACATGGGGAAAAACATTTCATAAAATATAACTTGAGCCAAAAGAACATAATCATACATGCATTACAACAATAAGGAACAGTGGGAGATTTCTATAACCGACATACCCCATACAAGCACACATGGAGCCCTACCTATAAGCCTAGTCGGGAGGCCGTCCATACCATGCCAAGGGTATGAACTATGAAAGGCGTGATATCACTAATGAGACCACGTAGGGAATAGGGGACATACACTGAGGTGGTCCCAAACATAACCTACGGTGGCACATAGTTCTGAGATTCAGGGCGTAACCTAGGCCCCGAACCTACTCGGTGTTAAGTGCTACTCCAAAACCATGCAACGTGCTCATAAAATTCATACATGACATGCATGGCTAGTTAAATTGTTATAATCATAACATTCTTGAGAATTCGTGATACTAGCCATGGAAATGGAGGCCCTTGATTCGGCCCAAAATCATAGTTCATGAATCATAAGTGGCATGTGGGCATTGCCCATAATTTCAATCATACTTTAAGGCTTAATTTTATGGAAAACATATTCATAATAACATGAGTAATTGAAAACATGCATAAAATCCAAAAGTTCGTATCATGCTTTAGAATTCACCATAATCATGATTTTCACTAAAACCCAATGATTTGGGCGCATGTGCTTTTAGGGATTCAATCATCAAGTATTGAAGGAAATAAGTGAAAATAACCCAATAATTCAAACCCATGATTTTAGACATAGTACAACATGTTCATATCGATTTTTTTAGGAAACATGCATTTGGGTTATGACCCATCAAGAATTGGTAACTTTTAACATAGAATTAGGGAGAATTTGGGCATGGGTAGGGACTAAACTACCCATTCAAAACCCCACTTACCTGGAACTTCTTGATTCTTAACTCCTTTGAAAAGCCCTAGATGGAAACTTGAAGAACTTGAAGGAGAATACTTGAATCCCTTTCCTCTTTGCTCTCTACTCTTACAAGTATCAAATGTGGTTTATTATGGATGATTTCCCCTTAAAAGACCCTGTCCCGACCTCAAAATGACATAGTTTAGGTCTTAGGAGCGTAGGAAATTACGAGAAGGCCCTCACTAATTCGCTGGAAATAACTGCCAAGTGACCCTAACGGGTGACCTGACGACTCATCAGGACGAGTAATGACTCGTCACGTCGCGTGTCAAGTACACTGGATACCAGGTCGACTGGGCTCGCAATGGAGGACCTAACGATTTGTCCCCAGTGACCACGACTCATTACGCCCTTTCGTCAAGTACATTGCCTCATCTCCACTAAAATTCCAGGGGTATAACACATAATCAATCAAAAAGAGTAAAGGAAGGAGATAATATGAAAATCAATCAAAACAATTATTTTTCTTAATTAATTATAAAATGAATCAATTAGGTATCTCACCCCAAGGGAATACCAAATTTGGTTATATATCAAAGTTGTCACATACTATGGAAAGGAATATTCATAGGAGTTAAACAAAGGAAACTTCTTCCGTAATTACCAAAAGTAAATCAATTAATTAATACTTACCAAAACTATTCAACCATAGCTTTAAAAATAATCCTTGTTAAGAAATTAGAATTAATCAAAAGTAAAGACAAATTACAGTTTTCCCTAATTGATGAGTGAAGCCAAATTCAAAAGAAAGGTCAATAGTTAGTAATTTACCAAGAATATTCGCGATATTTACCCGTTACCACGATTTCCCCTTGAAGCAATAATCAAATCAGATGGGTGTAAATCAAATTTTCTAAAATTGTCTCTATCAGTACAAAACATGTCAGTGAACTACCATAAGAAGCAAACCGGTTGGTCGGGTATCAAATCACAGTGGAATGAGGCTGATTTATTACTAAATTTTTGGTCTAAATTAACTATCAAAAAGAATATTGCATTACAATATATAAACAGGTTATCAAGACTAATTCCGAAAGATTTCAGTGTTCATATTATGACTACTAAACTGCATTACCGCACAATTATAAGTGCCTGAATATATCCTATTTGACACATGAACTAACCTTGATATGAGAGGAAAAATAAATCATCTCATAATATTTTCTTAAGACATATCTGTTAGAGCAGTCAAACAACAAGATTGTCAAATAGTTCCGGAATTTCAACAAGAAAGATTTCCATTCATCTAATAAAAAATGAATGTAGAAAGATGGAGAAGATTAAAAAACCCAAGTACCAAGGTAAAAATGAGGGGAAGAGAGGGTGATGGAGGGAGATCTGGTGCACGGAAAGGGGCTGGCAGATTTGGATACTGTGGTGGTCGAAGAAATAAAGCACGACTGCTTGCGCTCGTAGGTCAGTGGAGAAGAGCAGAGAAAAGAGAAGGTTTTTATTGTTGGTTTTTAGTGAGAGGGAGAAAAGAAGAGGAGAGGAAAGACGGCTGAGGGAGAGGAATCCAGTGGTTTTCCGGTGGTTCGCCGATGACGAGAGGAAAGGAAACAAAGGAGGCGGTGGGTTGTGTTGTGCCGCGTTTCGCCACCGACTACTACTGCTGGTTTCTGGTTAAAGAAAAAGAAGTGAAGATGAAGAGAGGGAGAAGAACAGTGGCCGAATTTGGTGGTACGGCGACCAAAATTAATGGAAGGTGGAGAAGAACGAAGGGGGAGAGCTTGGGTGTTTGCCGAAAATGGGAGAAAAGGAAGAGAGGGGCACGGTTCTACTTGGTTTCGTCTGCAGTTCAACAGGGATGATTGGGTCTGTTTGGTGGTTCTTCATCGGAGATGGGAGGCGCTGGTGTGAGGGTGTGTGGCGCTGAGTAGAGAGGGGAAAGAGAAAATGGGAATTAGGTTTTGGTTTGGGGTGTTTGGGATGTTAAAGGAAATATGGTGTGAATTAATCTACACCGTAGACTTAGTTGTATCAATGGATGAGAATTTATCGAGTGATATGGGTCGAGTCGCGGAGCGGGTTTAGTGGGTCAGGTTAATCTGAATTAAAATTGAGTTTAAATCATGGCCAAAATTGATTGAAATGGTTAAAATTGACATGAATTAAATAAAAAATGACTAGATTTTAAATGAATTGGAGGAAAATTGACTAGCTGCTATTAAATTTAAAAAAATACTTTAGTCATATATAATTTAGTAAATGGGTAACATAATTGCATAATTTATGATAAAAACTATATTGTTAAGAATTAAT